>JH814980.1:598-31174 GCA_000296255.1 Omphalotus olearius VT 653.13
CCCCTCCCCCACCTCTAACAATCCTATCCGGATCAAAATTCCCATCAAACATCCCCCCATCATGATCCCTCCCTCTTCTCCTCCTCCTCCTACCCCTAATCCAAAATACCACCACCACCACTGTTAATAAACCCAACCCAAGTACACCACCTACAACCCCACCTACGATCGCACCCGTATGTGAAGTCGAGTCGTTAGATGAGCTTGAGTTTGAGCTTGAGTTTGAGTTTGGGTTTGATGAAGAAGCAGTGACAGTCGCTCCAGCTGATAAAACCGACTCGACAGTGATAATCGTAGTGAACAAGACTCCGTTTGATGTTCCGCTGCAGCACATAAGTGCGTAGATGCGTAGATGCGTAAGTGCGTAAGTGGGCGGTAACAGGAGCAAAGCAAAGAACTCGAGTGGACTTACATAGATGTACTCTCACTCGACAACGTCGAAGCTTGCGTCAACACCAACGTACTATTCGTATTCGTCACACTGCCCCCACTCACACTCGGCGATACAACGCCGCTCGTAGGGGATAAACTGCTACCGGTATTACTCGGACTCGGACTTGGACTTGGACTTGGACTTGATTGTGATGCACTGCTCTGACTCTGACTCTGACTCGGAGTCAGAGTCAGAGAGAGAGATGTAGAACTAGTTGCTGTATCACTTTGCGTTTGCGTTTGCGTTTGCGTCGGTGTCGGTGTCGGTGTAGCCGTAGCCGTAGCCGTATCGCTAGAACTAACCGTACCAGAACTCAAACTCCCAGAAGGAGGGGACGACGCCGAGTCTACCGTTCGTCCGCAACATCATGAATACCCCAAAACCCAAAAGAACAGCTCAACTCAACTCACCTGCCGGCGTCCCATTCACACTCGTTCCACTCGACATCACTATACCCCAGAGTATATATTATATCTATATGGTGCGAGTGCGTGCGTGCGTGTGTGTTCTAAGTACAACCCCCAACCAACCAGTCAGTCAGTCAGGGCTGTCTGTCAACACACGAACTCACCTTAAAATCCCTCAAAACTTTAGCGCTTTAGCTTTCAATTCAACCCACAGCACACACCAATCTCAATCTCAATCTCAACCTCACCCTCAATGATTCCAAAAAACAAAGAAAAACAAAAAAAACGAACGAACGACTCGAGAGAACGAAAGAGAGAAGGGGAAGGGAACGACTCGACCGTGGACCATGCTCTGCCTAACCTTGCTCTGCCTTGTGCCCACTGCCTTGTGCCTAGACCCGATACCCGTGTTGCACGGACTATTACTTAGTACATTCCTACATATTCCTATTCCTATTCCTCCGACGGGCCGCCCAAACGCCGCGGCTTGCCTCCCCGCGGTTCATTCCGTCGGCATACGTACTAATATGTACACGCTCCACCGAGGTTTCACCCCCCTCCAAAAATACATACCTGCAATCTCAAAATATACATCAGAGTCCAGATGGCCGACCACACAACCGTAACTTTTAAATCAGAGATAATATCGATAATCCTTTAGCGCTAGCGCTTAGCTTTAGAATCTGAAACTTGGAGCGTCTTCTTGGCTTTGGCTTTGAAGCTTAGCGCTTAAGTCCCGAGTCAACGTACGTATGACGTTTTACACTACTTACTATGAGGACATACATTTCGTACGCGTGCGCTGCCGCCACCACCGCCGCCGCCCAAGTATGTATGTAAGTAAGTAAACAAGCGGACACTACTAAACTACTCGCCTTCGCTCTCAGCTACCCCCAGAGAAAGGACGACAATTCCTCCAATAAGAATAAGCACAGTGACGACTTTCCTTCATAATGCATCCCCCCAACCTCAAGTCCCTCACTGTCTCACTCGCTCTCTGCACATCCGAGTCCGCCATCCTTACTGCCTGCCACGCCTAGTACAGAATCTCTAAGGGGGCCGTTACCACACACCCCATCAACCTAAAAACTGACTCACTTTTTTTTGTATCGTATCGTAATACACTACATAAGTATCGTCGTACCCATGAACTATATGCGAGAGTCTCGAGTCTCGTATCGACCTGCAAGGGTTGAACGTTGAACGTTGAACAAATCCAAAATTCCAATTCTATGAATCATAACCTTGTCATATACATACAATCCTCCATAACACTAGGGATAACGCAGATTACTACCACTACAACTCTTCAACTTTTCTCCAGTGGTGTTCTCAGAAGCCCTCGTTCTGATACCTGCAAGCCCAGAGAAAGGGATATTAGAGGAGATCCTAAGTACTATGATTGCGATTCTTCTGTGGCGTCATCGGATTCGGATTCTCATACACTGGGACTTGTAAGTATGTGTATACCTAGTGACCTGTGCGTCTGATTATTGATAAGACAGACGGTCGGAGGGTGAGATCTTGAGAGGCTGCCAGGGGCTCTCTGCACATTATTAGGTAGGTAGAGCTTTCATGTGGGGTGTTGTTGTCCGGATATTGAACGACTACTTACAAATCGTGATATTACTACGCGTCAACATTCAATTTTTCGCATTGAATTCTTCAATTCAAAGAGAAACATGTGGCATCAAAAAAATCACGTCGAAAAATTCCTCTGCTGGGGTTTTCAATGTAGTATGTAGTATCTCTCCTGTCTAAATCGAGTTCTACTACATATTAAACCATTTATTTAGATCACCTATTTCTAATTCCTGATACGACTCGGTCTCGGAAACATGGGCTCTGGCTAGTCAGTTGTACGTATACGTTGGTGGTACCGATCTTACTACATACATACATACTTACCACCAGTGGCAGGACCACTCCAGAAAGAATTCAAACTTGAAACGACGATAACGAACAGATCTACAACTAGTTCAAAAATGCAATAGAACTAAATCTCAGGCTCCTACTTCGGCAAACAAGCCACCGAAGCGCCTGCAGCTGTTCTCTGGCTGTTCTGCTGGTTCAAATTAGATCTGATAGCGGCTGAGTCTCGTATCGCAAACATCGTCTTGTCATCGCTGCCAGATAATCGTAAGTACTAGACAGTGGAAGTGGAAGAGGAGAAACAAGGGTTCGCTGGGCGCCCCGGCCTTGTCCGGCCCGGAGAATACTCTGGTTTTTTTTTCTCTCTCTCTCTGCATTGTGCCGCCGTCGCGAGCTGCGTGCACGTAGCACTCTGCGACAATAACTTGATATCATATTCGTAAAAACGACTTTCTGGAAGTACGACTCGTGATCCTGAAACCTGGAATGCATCAAATTTGAGACTGAAAAAGGAGTTTCCTGGAATTGTGAGGGATCATAGAGAGTGGGGGAGCACATTGTAGTAGGACCCTAGTCTTGCTGTTGGGAGGACGTAGAAATACTGTAAGTCGTTCAGTTCGATTTGGATCTATGTAGTCGTTGAAGAATGGTACTTGATTTTGGCAATATGTGCGATTGAAATAGACTCACGGAAACTGGATACGTCGTTCCGGTTCTCCGGCACCGTTCAACGTCAATATTCATGCATCACCTACTTTCTCAAGGGCAAACATCGGATTTGGATTCTCGTCAAGATCTACTTGGTGTGTCCCAGATTGTGTCTCTGTAACATGATTGCTCTGGCGTAGGCTCTTGTCGACGTAGGCCGCCTGCCGAACCTCAAATTACCAAGGGCCTAGTGAACTCAAAGGCCACATGGAGAACTTTCGCGTATTTGAATACCATTCTCGTCGCTCCATACACTCTATTGAGTCTATTCCCCGTCCATTCCCTCTTTTTTTTCTCGGCCAGCGCCAGGACGAGGGAACGACGAACGACTCGATCAATTCGAAATATGTCCATACGCCTATGGGATTCAGCTCGTAAAAGCGCCGACTCGGAGGTGCAGTTGTATACGATAATACGATAATACAATCGATTTGGGCTCGTTAATGGCATTGCATCGTCATCATGCGCAACCCTAGCTGTTTTCTTCGTTTCGTCCAGTGAGGCCAGTGGCGTGTCGTCCAATTATGAGAAATTCTCTAGCTGCTGGTCCGAATTGCTGTGAACGCAGCTGGGGCGTCCCTTCTCATGCAGTTCAAAGGTTTCTTCACTTTCCCTCAGATGGTGGGGTTTGGTTCTCTCGCTTCATCACCGCCTTGTTCCTAAATCCTCTGCCTGCGCCGTTGCCTTCTGCTGCCTAAAACTCAATCTGAACAGTGCGTTGGAGCACATACAATGCCGAACAAATGATAGATCAGTGCATCGACGGGCCGCAACGAAGGTATTACATCTCCAGTCGCACTTTTGGCATGTGGATTACTTCTTCGACCAGGGTTCAAACCTGCGTATTCTCTTCCAGACCCAGCATATACGTGCACTCGTCCCCTACAATCTCGACGTATACCTTAGCGGGGTTTTAACGAATCGAGCGCTGGTTTCTGATTTCATTCTCCGCTGCTTCGAGAATAGCCGTTCGGGTGGATCCTGAGATCGCGTGACGATCACGTGCATGTTCAGACTGGGTACTCCCCAACAACGACTCCAACAACGACTCCCCAACAACCCGCGTTCATTAACCTGCTTCTACTGCCCGAACTTCCAGTATGCCCATTCTTCTCTACCTGTAATCCTTTCGTGACTCTACTTTTCTTTTCTAGATGCCTGACTTTCTCGGTGGCTACGTCATATATCCTGAAACGGTCTACCCATTCGCAAAGGCATACGGCTACGACTGTCGTCGTGCCATTGATCCAGAAATACCCGAAGACGCATCACGAATCGGAATAATGACTCCTCTAAACTACATCAACTCCACTGGCGGCAGAACATTCCCTCGACCATGTTTAAAGGCCGTTCCACGGAAGAATCATCCTTCGATTTTATTCTTTCCTACTCACCGAGACGCCTCCATTAATGAAAAGTATATGGTCCCGGAGAATGAAAAGGATAAGATGTATCTAGAGCGGTGGTTACAGCCTTTTATTGAGAAGTGCTCGGAGGAGGAGATCAAGATTTTTAGAGAGAGGACGAAATTTGGGACGGTGAGACTTCCGATTGGCATGTATCGCCTTTCGGAATTTGATGAGGATGAAAGTTGAATATTGAATGGTGAGTGGTATTTCGTGCGCGGATGATTGTGTAGTGAATCTCGACTGACGTAACCCGTTGAACGATGAAGATATTACTGATAAATGGCGCAAAGTGTGTTGAAACAGGCTGGGGTGTTCTTGTATGGGACAAATTCCGGATTTTCACGCTGTGGGCAGCTTAGATGTGAGCAAGCGTTGAACGTTGAATACTACACTTCTACGATTTGTGGAATAAACGTGTTCCATGGATTCCTCTTTTGATGAATTGCTTTGGTTTGGTTTGTGTACCATCGTGAAACTGCTTTCGCTTGATAGATCTCTATAAGATGTATCACAAACAGGGCATATATTGATCATTCTCACTCACTCACTCACATTGGGCTCACTAAGTAGAGTCAGTCGAGCGCTCGAGAACTCACACCCCTCAGAAAGGGTTCACTGTGCCTATCGAGTCAGTACCTACCTTTGTAATAAGTACAGCAGTATGTAGGACGAATCAATCAAGAACTTTACACTTACACTTGAGGCTCGTGTTCAGAACGTTCCAAGTTGAAGTTGTGGATGGATGACTCAGTAGTGACTCATGAATTTAAAATACCAATTGCGCGGGAAAAAAAAGGGAAGCCCAAGGCAGTGAAACCGAAAACGTTTTTTTTTCTTTCCCGCCATGGCCCATCACCACAATCTTGGCGAAGATGGATCTTTCTTTTGCGGCATTGATTCTGTCACCTACGCGAGAGGGTAAATTGATATTTTCTACTGTATGCATGCTTGGTGAGTTCTGCCTTGTCAAAACTCGGTGTTCTACCATAACCCACGTCAGCAATAAGTCACCGATCCATGGATTCAACCTTGTCAACCCCCTCCTGCCACCCCTCCCCAATGCCATTCCCATTCCGTGGAGTTCATCGAATCATTCGGTAAGATGAAAATCTGGTATCACGATTGACATGGGACAAGACAAACCAACAATTTTACGGTATTGTAACAGTTTGACTCATTCAGCGTCTCTACGATTGACCGTTTGTGGACGTTACAGATTCAGGCGCTCGATGCATTGCACGTAAAAAAATTTCACTTCAGCGCTTGCACAACTGATATTACCGATAGTATCCATTTCTCCTGCCCCCATTTTTGTCTCCAACTGGTCAACTAGTCACCACGCCCCTTTTATTCAACTTCAACAAGCTTTGACAAATCCGATGTTGGTGGAAAAGTATTAATGAGCGCTTCATCCCCTTTATGGGTATACCTCACAGGTTAGAGGCATATTTAAGTTGAAGTAATCCAACCTGCTCGCCCACAATTCTCTGTCACTCCTACCTTGCAACTTGAACTAAAAGGCTATACACATCAAGGTCCTCCCTCCCCTCCCCCCCTACCCGTAAATCCAATTCACCCCGACCATTCCCATGACACCAAACGAGGAAACCCGACTAGCTAATGTCCTACTTCGTACGCTTCAAGAAGTTAGCCAAAATCCCACCGAGGTAGCTTCTCGTGCGCGAAGCGTTGCATCCCTTGCACTGGACATCATTCATCTTCTAGAGGTCAGTCAGTTCAATCTATTCTTCATCATTCGACAAAACCCAAATAATATAATCCCTCCCCTCCACTCCCCCCTCCTCCTCCCCCCAAACACACGACACACGTAACACGTACTGTAATATAACAGAATCTACATCCAACCTACCATCCAAATCCAAACGCCGTAGTTTGGAGGAACGTAAACCCTGCTTATCCGCATATAAGTGCTCTACCTTGGAGAGCAGCACAAGCCGTTTATCTTTTCGTGTGTACCGAGACACAAGAAGATTCTGCTTTTCAAATGGGTTCAGAGTTTAACTTTCAGGAGTTTGAAAGGTGCGATTTTCCTGACGCCACGCCGGCCGGTTGGGCTCCTAGTTCTTAGAAGCTGAATGCGGTTTTTTTCTTACCTTTTTTTAATTTTTAATTTTACTTTCAGAACCTTGAAGATGACACACGCATTCATGCATTACCTAGTCCAAAAATCCCAACCAATCTCCAAATCAATAGACGAACAAGCAAAAAAAATATCTCAAACGCTAAATCTATGTACCGGCGTCTACGCCTTAAAGGTAAGAAAAAAAACCACACACACACCACACACCACACACTACTTTCATGTGTTAAATGTCTTATATCTTCTCGTTACACGTTACACTTTACTGATTTATGTGTATGCCCCCTTTTTTTTTTTTTTTCTTTTTTGTCACGAACAGAGGTTAACAGTTCAAGATGCTGTTATTCAACTAGCAGGGATCTATACGGAGCGTAATGATAATCCGGACGCTAACGTTGTGCAAGTTTATGATCGTGATGCGTCTTCTGTTGTACTTGCACGGAACGACCGTAGGATCAAGATTACATTCGTTCCTTGAAAGGGAGGGTTCCTAGGGGAGGGCAATTTGGTGGAAATAATATTGCTATGTACTATCGATTTATATTGATCATTATGTGTAGTGGATCCTGTATCTTAATCAGCCAGAAGTTACTTACAGCTATAACAACTGAGGCTGGTCTTCGGATGTAATGTACCTTCACATGTGCTTAAGATGACTTGGAGCGGAGACTTGGATCCATCTACTCATGATCAGTGCACTAATATCTAGTACGTACCTCCAGGATCGTTGTACAAACGACGTATAATATGTACATCCCTTATACTCTAATCAAGTGATGATGCATGATGGTCGGCCGAAAGGATTCCTTGGAGATTATACATTTATGATTTATATAGAAGTAGCCCTTCCAACGCATAGAGTCATATCATCCACTATAGGACTTTACGCGCACGACCGATGCCGGGAGCCTTTCGAATGATCTGGCTGAAATTCTAAAACATAAAACATAAAACATGAACTCAATATGTGGAGTCAAACACTACCGCCGTTCAGGTGAAGGGCGCGAAAACGTTGCTATCTTTGCTCTGGAGATACTTCAATGCCTAGACGTGAAAATCACCCATTGACCGTGTGTGTATGTCATTTGTTATAGGAGTTGCGCCCTTCATATCACCATGCTCCTCACTCGGACACACTCGTTCTGCTTACAGCCTGGGTTAGCTTGAACCCTGCTTACCCGCATGTACATGCGCCCTATCCATGGACATGGAAGACGTCGCAACTCGTCTATCTCTCTCTTCATACCTACACAACATCACGACCCGACATCCTAAAGTTTCGGAATTTCGATGAATTGAAAAAAAAAGTGTGCTGGGATAACGAAGGTTCAAAAGCTACATACTTACTTACATGTCCGTCCTTCAACTACAGATCTTTGAACGTCTTCCAGAGACCCTTGTTTTTGTTTTACGGGAACTAGATAGTAGCCGCGATGTAATCAGCCCCTTGCTGTTTACTCAGCAGATGAGCAAGCGGAAAGGATTTTGCTGGAGCATGAGGTATGATCTGGCAAGCGCATGGTGACCGGTGAACGTTTGAACGTTTGAACCGTCACTCCCTTGGGCTCATTCTGAAACAGAGAATTTTCCGTCCGTTCAGCACGCAAGTCATCCATCTCTCTAGTTTCCGGTCTGAGTGCGACGAGCTATCAATATATCAATTGCCATTGCCGTTGGCATCTTCCATAGTTCTTGTCGGGGATGACTGCAAAGATAAAAGAGTTACATTCGATCAAGAGGATTGTCATGGGATGAAGGGGAGGTGTTTCTTTATGTAGTACAAATCTGCGACTCGGAGTGAGTCAGTCATACTCATACAGTACATACTGTAGAATTCATCAAGCTTACGCCACAATGGACCAGGTATGATACAGAACAGAACACACATATCTCAATTTGGTATACTATGTAAATTAACAAATATCAGATACAGTAAGTAAAAAGCTGTTGAGAAAAAAGCACAGATCGCCTACTGAATATGAATACGAACAACAAACATGGGGATGCCTACTTTCGCTTCACGATCTCATTCTGAACTTCGAACTAATGAATCTGATGCATGCGTACTACATGTGTTTATCGCGAGGCAAAATCATGACACCCACGTCGTCAGAATTAGATCGTTTCTGATAGCAGCAATCCGCGTGTATGTATGTACCAAGATATCAAAACATGTCATGTTGAACGTCGCGTCAAGACCTGCACCGGAATTTGTACAAGGTGGCCATGAGTCGTAGAAGAATACATACATACACAGTATCCGTCGACTCCACAAGGCTAGATGAATATCCTGATTGAATAACACAGCAAGAATGAATAGTTCTCATCCTCCTCCCTGAACTAGATTCGTCCTCGACGGACTCGGAGCAACGTGCTTTCGGTGAGGCGTTAGAGAATAGCAATCCCCTGTACATGTGTATTCTGATCTGTTAAATGTCATCATGAGGCGATGAAACTGACGGATCGTCACGGTGGACGCTGTGGATGTAGCGCTTGGAATGGTAGACAATGACTCGAAGTCGACGACGTCGAAGAAGAATAGAGTGAGAGAGATGGGTTATGTTCGTAACTTGAAGAATATCAAGCCAATTGAGGCGTTTAAATTCCGTGCACGACTGATGCGGTAGAAGAATACCACGTGTATAGTGCTGCCAGCGGTGATGACTTTGAAGTGAATGGGTCAGGTGCACTGCAGGAGGAGCGACCACTAGAGATCTCGACGTTGAAAGAATCAACGTTGATCGTGACTTCTGCCCTCGATTGTAATAGTGGGGATAAACTTACATCAAACACTCTTCGAGCCTCTTTCAACATTTCAGAAGTAGAGCATACTCCTCTTCTTTTGGATCACCAACCAAAACAGAGTTTGGGATAAACAACATCTTCTCATCCACATAGCTTTTTTAACATTAGCATGCAACCATGTGCGATTCAGAATACACAATTGGATGAAACATACATATGGAAATCACATACTTTCGTACAATCCTGTAGAATCTCGTGCCCCTCAGGTGACTCGTTGTTGGCAAACTGCTGAATTTCTGCTATGCTCATATACCAGGTCCTGGACTAAAACGAGAGTATCTGCTCTAATGCGCTGTGCGCTGAAAATACTCGCCGCAAAACTAAATGCGAAGTGTAGGAGACTCAAATCAGACGTATCTAGTGGCTTACCTCTAAAAGATAAGACAGAGATGTCATCTTGTCTATCGTGGACGCTGCTGCATCTGCTACAACAATCAAGGAGAAAACGGATATGCCCAGCTGAGTGATGCACTAATTCATGCTTTGTGAGGATACACCTGAGGGATTCAGGAAGATTGTCTTTGCCTGAGAGCTCTTTATAATTATCATACCGCCAGTTTCATTTCCCCTTGTTTTAGTTCGTATCGTTCAGATCATGTAATGACCGCGTCGGTCACGATTCTGCATGCCCGGAACCATGTACAATCGCTCGAAGCCTCGAGCAGCAGGTGACGGCGTGAGACAAGATATTGGGACCTATTGAAGGCCTAACGCGAACGCGTAGTAGTAAGCGCTGCCGTGAGAGCATGTGACAGGCTTTCATTTCCGTGGTGAATCTTAGTAAATAGTCCACATCCTCTTCTCGAATCCAGCTTCTTGGCGCATCGACTTCAATCCAATCACGGTATTGAAACTTCTTCAGCTGTTGAGCCATTTACGCCGGAGAGTATCAATGTATTAGAAGCATTTTTGCGCAGACTGCAAAAGGCTCTCACCTTGGTCGGTTGACAGCGGTGAGTTGAGAAACACGATGTTGAGGGCAATTCTAACGTTAACCCTCATGGCTCCTCAAGCTGCGTGGAAAGGGTCGAATGAGCACTCCGTGAAATGAATATATATGACTGTGAGGGGGATGTGACGTACCTTGCATTCAGGCTGGTCATTGACCTACGTGAACCTTATTCTGCTATCCAATTCGACTGCATACTACGGTCAACGTTGTGAAAACGATGGTGTCCTTGACATACGCACGCAAGTGCATTGTTCCGACGCTCGGCGTACCAGCCTAGCCTGCCTGGAACAGCATGGTGCCAGTTGTCTTTTTTTGACGGATTCTTCTAGATCTTCGCCGTTGGGCCAACATAGGAAAGCTTGCTAAGATGCAGCAGGTTCGTTGAGAAATGGGTTGGATAGCGTGAACAATTCGTCAAATGCTTCGTTCCTTGCCTACTCCTCCATATCTTGTGTGGTTCATAGTTCGACATGGACAGCCTTGAGGTGATCTATTGGGCGCCCTATCCTCATTTCGCAGTATTCAACGCAGGTAGTAGGGACAGGTAAAGACGAGTAGCCATAAGAAATGAACATTAATGAACGGCAAGGTTGCGTAAACTTTTAGTTCACACGCGGCGCCGGGCAACGACCGGTGCCGGGTTATGTAATATACTCCTGTCGTCGCCGTCCGGAAACGCCGGGATATCTCTGCTCTTATCAAGTCTCCTCTATTGCGAACCGAGGAAAGCAAACAACAAAAATATCTAATGAAGCTGGGAAGATGTCTCTAAAGGTAGTATAAAAAAAGCTCTCAAGGCATTATTGTAAGGCTATCCCAGCCCATATGGCTATCTTACTGCGCTCATCCTCACCTGGTCAGATTACCAACGGCGCTGCTGCTCGCACTCCCAGAAGCTCGAGTACTATATCCGTTTTCAAGCTCATTGCACTACAAGACGCTGCGAGGTTGGATAGTCGGTCGCTTCCCGATCTTTCACACGTCGCTTCCTTGTCCTTGAACATTCTCCAAGGCTCACATGTACGTGGATTCCATTGAATTCCGTGTTTGCATTCACGTTGCTGAATCATGGACGATGGGTATAGGAATCTTCAAACGGAGTAAAGACTCTGGCGGTACATTCGTGTGAATTGGTGCTCTATGTGATATGTAGAAGCAAAGTGGAACTAGATAGCCGCTCGAGGCAGTCCATGAATGTTCTTTTGCACTATTTGAAACCGTACGTTTGATTGGCATACAGATATGTCCGTCCTGCTGATGTCGTGCCGGATATCAAAATCAGTACCCTAGAAGACATACAGATGTTGGTTCAGGAGCCCTACGTTGATGCCGCAGGAGGTCCCGTGGACCGATATTTCGAAGTAATAGACGGTTTTCGGACAGAACTTGATCGTCTATCCTAACTCGAAGTACATTCTTGCGCGTCCGAGTCGGCCGCTTCTTATAAGCTAACTTTACTCACGGAACAGGCGTCGAGAAGTCCCTGGGTAATCAATTGTGCCACGTAGGCTGTGCTTATTGTTATTGGGTCTCTGGGTCTTTAACCTTTATACAACGGATTACCGGTTTCATATTCGCTTTGTGAGCGCATACTTATTGCAAGACCAACACGATCTAGTATCCATTGCAAGGTACAACGGCGGCAGGGAGAGGAGTCAGAGGGCATGTACGTGGTGTTTGCGTACTCCCGGAGGGACAGTTCACCGTCAGTGGAAGGAAGTTATTCGGCATCACAGTGCTGATCGCTAGGCGGCTTGTCAAAAGGCTTGAAGCTAGTCAGCCCTACCTTATCATACGAAAAGGCTCGGCAATACATGCTCGAACACCTGCTTGTCCCTGGTAATACTTGCCCTCCGAGTCGTCGTGTGTGATGATTATTATGAAGGGCCCAGGGTGTTAAATGGTGTGGCCGAAGTTCAAGGTTGCGATTGCAAATGGCGCGGGCTGATCGCCTAGTGTTTAGCGCCGATCGGGCCGACGGCCGAAAGATAACCGGTATATATATCTCGTGCTGCAGTTTCATTTGTTCTCTTTTTCTTCTCTCTTCTTCCATCTTCAAGGTCGAAAAGAAACAACTTGTTTTATCGTTTTTCGTTTTGAACTGCAGCATTTGCTGTATCACACCACCGAAAAGTGTTGGTTAAACATACGATAATTCTTTAAATCATCTTGAGAACTTGTGCCAAGACGAGAGACATACCGAGATGACAGTATCAGACGCAGTATTAACCCAAATCCTCACGCAGCTTCAAGCGTTGCAAGTCTCTCAACAGACGCTGCAAGCCAAGGTGCGTCATATAACCTCCTTTTATTCAGATCGATGAGCTGATTCGTATTCAGCTCGACAATATGAGCAGCAGCTCCTCGGCAGAGCCTCAGGGCGTACCGATTCATGGCAGAACGATGTCCTCGTCCTCGCCTGACATTCCGATATCAATGAGCGTTGATTCCGTTGTATCGACTGCGGCAGGTGCGGCGGAGAAACATCAAGCTGAACCAGCAGCCTCTCGAAGTGTCATATCTGCCACCACTTTCACTGCAACAAATGATCAACCTAGCCCTACGGATAAGGAAAGGGAGAAATTGTTGTACCCTGGACGTGTCTTGTTGACCAGTGCGCTTCTTCGCCGTTTGTTGTTTGTACCTCCTCTAACACGGTTTTCCATTTCTTAGCCTACCCTGATCAACACGGAATAGATCCTTATCCCCTCCAATGGGGTGCTTCAGACCCGACTACCCGAGGCCCAGTCATCTGCTCGCGATTGCCGACTTCTATCAAACGCCGCAACGCCATCGGGGCCCATAGCGGGTCTTACTCCATCTACCGCGCTCTTTCGATTGCTATGGGATCTCTCTCACCTACGCATAGACCCGATTACTCCCTTACTTCACCTCCTGTCGAGATTCCTCCAAACCCATCGTGGTATGACCCTTCAAAGATTGTCTCTTTTGATCCTTGGGGACACCTCGTCCCACAGATCTTCAAGCGTGAAATCGCTGCCCGTGAAGATGGAGGGCTGGATCTGGATATTAGACCAAGTATTTCAGTTACGAAGGCGCATATCAAGCTGAGTGAGATTGACGAGGCGGTGAGGAGGGGTGAGATTGAGGTTGATGGGAAGATCGTCTTGAGGAGCGCGCCGGTTAAGAAGGAGGATGGGACGGTGGATGAGAGTATTGATGCTGGGGTGGAAGTGAATGTCAGCAAAGCGGCGGTAGATCCGATTTGGTATTTACCTGGAGTGGCTCAGAGGTTCGGGATGTGAGTTCTTGAAACTATTTTTTTCTTGAGTCCTGCGAAACGGTCTATGCGAGTACTAATATATGTATGCCCTTCATTGAAGATCCGAGTTGCTACTGCGCCGAGCACTGTTCGAAGATACGGGAGGCATGTACCCCGAGCTCGTTACTAGACCTGATATTAAAGTTTTCCTACCACCCATCGGCAACCTTACGGTGTATATATGTGCGCACTTTCTCTTTTGTATACTGCCCTAACTGACACACTTGCGTTTGCACGACAGTTGGTAACCCGGCTTTTATCCGAGATGAAAGCAAAGTTCTTACATTACGTGTGCACGACGAGTGTATGTGTTTACCTTACTTGACTCGCATGGCGTGTTCACAAATTTGTCGTGGATCTAGGCAATGGTTCTGACGTTTTTGGCTCTGATATTTGTACCTGCAAACCATACCTCATCTACGCCATGGAAGAATGTATTCGCACAGCTCAGAAAGGCGGTGTCGGCGTCGTCGTGTACTTTAGGAAGGAAGGTCGTGCATTGGGCGAGGTAACAAAGTACGTTATGAATGATCATTTTGTTCTCAACGCAGCCTCATCTCGTTCTATCTTCCTAGGTACCTCGTCTACAACCTCCGTAAACGAGGCGGCGACTCTGCCGACAAATATTTCAAATCCACCGAGCTCGTTGCAGGGGTGAAAGACATGCGATTCCAAGCCCTCATGCCTGATGTTCTTCACTGGTTAGGAATTAAGAAGATCGACGGGATGGTGTCGATGTCTGATATGAAGTACGATGCAATCGTCGGGAGTGGAATACCGATTATCAGGAGGTATGATATACCTGAACATTTGATTCCTCCGGATTCGAGGGTGGAGATCGATGCGAAGATTGCGAGTGGGTACTTTTCAAGTGGAAAGGTCATCACGGAGAGTGATTTGAAGAAGACGGTGGGGAGAACTTGGGAAGAGACGGAGCATTGAGGGCCTGGGCTCCTATTTCGGAAGGACTAGTATGGTTTTTTTTCTCACTTTCGCAGTATCGTCGGGTTCATGGACAGATAGACAAATGGTCACTTGTCGAAATCTTTAGTAATAAACTTAGCATCTCAAGATGCATGAGTTCTAGCAGGTGATCTTGCTGAGGACGGTTCAGCATTGCAAATGAGGACTCGTGTACACTCTATCCACAGTCCTTACAATTGCAGTCCTGATCATGGGATTGGATATTGAATATGTACCCTTGAATACCCGTATTAGATCTCACCTATGTAGTTAGGATGGATGTAGGTAGGGGTCGAGCTAGTACCAGTTTATCTTTGTCCCTGTCATCGGTGTTCATATCTTGAACCCCTAACGCCATTATCATATTGTCGTCGAAGTGTCGGCTCTACTCAGACTGAGAATGACTATCGTGTGTCCAGATTCGGCGTGATAGCTGTGACTTTGCGATCGTTTCCAGAGCATGAGGCGTTCATCGATGCAGGTTCGAGCTTCTATATGTTCGAATGTGCCAGATGGAAGGTCACAAAATTGATATATTTGTGGGCCAAATCATGTCCAAAATCCTAGGATAGAAAGAATCTGATGTGCAAGGTTGAGTCCCCGAAGTTCTGCACCAATAGCCTACGACGACTGAAAGCATGCTGGGTACCAAAGGAAGGATCATCAAGTCGGTAGCAAATCAGAATATATGCCGGTCCAGACGGTCCAGAATATACAATGAATCACATCACTATTATGTATATGTTGGAGATCTGGTCAACGTCTAGGCATAGAATCGGGCCAACGCCGACCTTGAAACGTACAACTCACTTGAAAAAGACTCCCAAAAGTCATTTTTAAACTGGCCATCCTCTCCAAGTACCCATCCATAAGGCCTTCCATCGCCAAAGACTCCGTACCATGATTTGAGCCTCTTTGCAGCATAGAACGGCGTACGTCTTGCAGCACACTTTGCAGTGTCGTGTATGATTAGTGTCATGTTTAAAGTACGATCAAGCGTGAAAGCATACGGCTTGACAACATCCATAAAAATGCTCATCAAATGCCTCGTTTGACTTCCAAAGTCAGGAGCTTTGCTCTTGCACACGATAGAGTGAACGAGATCGCATGACTGCACTGCCAGAGCTCTCCCCGACTCTGTCGATCCCTTCGATTCCGGGATCATAAGAAACACTGCCGTTCATGAAAAGAGGGAAGAAGAGAAAAGCATACATTTGAGAGCTGGAAGATCTCTAGAGCGAGAGACGAAATATCCGGGAGATTAGGAAGGGAGTGGCTTGGTGTCCGTGAAGCGTCTTGAAGAGCAATCAGCTCGAAAACTGATACGCCGCTCACATCCGTAGGAGGAGGAGGATCGTTGGTAGTAGACTGATGTTGAGGTCGGGCGGTGCGTAACAAGATGGCCATGGACAGGACAGGGGGACTTGATGACAGCGAATTCAATTGGAGCAAAGGTATTTATGGACCGATTTCCTTCGAACTTCAAGATCCTTCTTATGGAAAAGTGCTTCATTTAAGATAAGATGAATTTCAATATAGAGTACTTGCTTACCTTGTCACTTCAATGGGCGACTATCTTCTCAAATCTGGGAGATTTCGCCGTGAATTGTAGACAGGCCAATGAGGCCCGGGCATCCGTGATGCACACTCTATTCAGGGTTTAGCTCGTCATTAGCTTGTCTGAATGGAAGAGATTTAGGGTACTATTATAGTACCTTCTCTTTGTCTCTTTACTTTTGAACATTTCAATTTGTATGCAGAAGGTTCGTCTGCCTGTCGTGCTGAACTGTCAACCCCGCAATTAATAAAGAGACCGGAGCCAGGGGCACGCCGGCCGCTTTACATTTACTTATCAGTCGTTTGTGTAACTTTGTTTTCCAATCTGTTGGCGTCAACTCATAACATTCAACCGTTTGTTCAGATCTCACTGCCTTTTCCTATACAACGACATGCCTTCGTGGCTTCCTCGTTGATGAGTCCCACTCCTAGTACACCAATGCTCATTTCGTATCCACAACATAAAGGCAATACTTCATGCGACTTTGCCGGCTAACTGTAGAGGTGAACGCAAAGTAGTGTCGCTGTACTGCAGTGGTTCATTATAGGCTTTCGGACGAATTCTCGATCAATTGAACGCGCTCAATCACCGTGGCTTGTGTATGTTCTGCCTTGCATTTCGACTTCAACACTCTACATGTGGATTTTCGTTGACTGGTGAAGATTTACTTTGAATTATTCTTCGGTGTATCGTGGTACGTTTCAGTGCATTTTTGCTGTGTGGTACTCATTGACCTACCCAGTTATGTACTAGTGGAAACCTTTCACATTGTATTGTTCGTTGTTGAGTTGATCATGACGAGCTACGTAGAAGAAGAAGGATACAGAAACCCTTGAACCATCCTTCTCCGCATTTCATTTGTCGCTGGAATTAAGGTTTTGAAATTGATGCGGAATCTACCGCGCAGTTCGTTCCTTGCTTTCAACAGAACTATACAGAGCTGCAGGTATGAGCGTAGCTCACGCTCACAAATGCACACATACGGCACTTGCACTAGCATTTTTAAAGGCTGTATGGCAAGTGATTCTCTTCCAACGAATTACACTTCACACTCCCCCTTCACTATATATATATATATATGTCTCTCACATCCTCGCAACCGGAAACTCTCATCCAAAAGGCGGGCATTTCTGTTTTTGCTCTCATTGCCATGACGGACGCGGCGGATCAAAACGTACGCAACGGAATCTGTGAAACGGGCTCGCCGTCCCTTCTTTCTCGTCTGCTGCTTAATGTTCTCGAAAACTCAGAGGTATATTTCTTTTCCTTCACCATAAACCATTGCTTATGATATCTCTAGTTCGCTGGCGACTATTTCAAGATGCTGACAGAAGACGCTTCCAGTTTAGTTTATGATATTATACACGAACATAACCTAGATCCAGAACGATACCGCAAGCGGATGGAGGACTCAAAAGATGTCACGGTTGTTCTGCAGAAGTAACGTGTTCTGGTTATGCTTACCGAACTTCTCTAACGAGCAAAACCAGGTGTCTCGAAAAACTGGAAGAACATGCGAATAATAACTTATTATTTTGCCCAGGCAATGCTTTCTCTGATAGTCCAGAGACAGAGAAAATAGAGTTGCATGCATACGTCGAGCTGCTGCAACAGGCTCGAGTAGTGTTCAATGTAAGATGTTCAACTGCAGTTGTTTCCGAAGATGCTTATAATCTCCTCGCACTGTAGACTACCTTTGGCTACACTACAAATTCCAATCGTGGCCCCAAGATATTCATTCTTGGGGACCACAACATTGTGAATGACTGCATGAACGAAAGCAGGCATGTCAACATTGATGCTTTCAATATCGAGGTGTTGTCCCCCCGACATGCCAGGGACGACGGTGACGTCAAAGCACTACGCGAAGAAAGATCACCGCAGATAGCACCTCGTGTAAAACGCAGATCAACTTCCTCTCCCTTCCCAGTGGCAGGAGCTGTCTCACAGGATGCGACATCACCTGGAGCTTCTCATGTGTCCGTAGGACACAAGAATCCATTCGTAACAAGTGCTCACTTTCCCTCTCGCCTTCAAACGTCTCGCAGCGCTCCTTCTCTCTCACCCCCAGCGGTCTATAACCCGGTCGTTGTTCCTACGTCCCTACTACTACATAGTACGAAACTAGAAAACGCCAACGGATCTTCATTGTACCCTGCATCAGTCGACTCTCTCCCTCTATATGCCTCTTCATCTGAATTTGAGCTTACACCTTCACTCCCTGGGTACAATGACACCCTCAGCGATGTCGGCGCCGGTGCCGGCGCCAACGCAACAACATTGCCTGATACCCGCCTTGGCTCCAACTTGAATAGTGTCGGCGCCTCTCCCATTTCTTCTCACGTGAATTCAACTCCATTGGTGGTCTCCTCCTCTCAAACACCTCATGTTCCCGCAACAACCGCGATCGTCACATTGTCTACCGGATCTCCTGTTCAGGCACTGGGTGCTGTATCAACTCCTTCAATGTCTGTTGAAGCTGTAGGTGACTCACGAGGCAATCCAGGTTTGATCGCTGTATCACCTGTTCCTGACGTTTCGCTGGACGACAATTGCGGCGGGTACGCAAGTGAAGAAGATCTGGGGTCTGATTATGTTGACATTCAGCGCCCTACTAGAATGCGGCATCGACTTGCGGCTTCTTTGTATTCATTCATTTCGCAGATTAAAGGAAGATTCAGACCAACAGCAGTTGCGCGGAATTAAGTTATTGGCTATTTATTCGGATGTTTAGCGTTTAACGTATAACCCTGGGTTGGTTGACCTTGCATCGCTACACGCTCATTACACGAGGTCGGGTCTTGGGATGAGGCTTGCACATCGAGTCTTACTTATTGCAGTAATGTCTTATATTTATTCTTATTTTATTTCAAACCTATGTATCGGTGTACTGATAGAACGTGTACCAGGAGTAGTAGAGGAAGTTGTATAGTAACAATCTATAAAGTAAATCATAAAGTTGTTCAGTTACAGTGTACATAGTAGTATAGATATGGTATTTACGGTAATAGATATGTAAACGAAATTGTTCAATGGACTAAGTACCAGTTAACCAGTGATTGTCGTCAACTATGGAGCAACCCAGTCATATATGAAAACCTCGAGGAAACCTCAAACACTAAGCCCAAGCCCTCACAACAGTCATAAGTAGCTTCCAGTGAGCATCACGCGAATAGTCACTGTGCATGGTTGGCGACGGTAACACTTCACTCCAAGATCTACAGTAAAAAAGAACCAATGTCCGATTTGCAAGGATAATGATTGCCACCTAGTGTCCATGAACCGAGTCAGTTTCCAAATCCTTCCAGACAAATTAACGCGACAAACAAAATAAGATCAAATTGACGGTAAACGATTCGATAACTGATAACATACGAGGTTGATACATACAAAAACGAAAAACGCGAGATCGGAATACATACATACATACATACATACAAAAGCAACTAAATAATAATACAAGGCGACGATTGAGAGCGTAGAAGACACGATAACAAAGAAACTATAGATAACAATCAATATATGTAGCAGAACTTGAGATCCGTTCTTCTTCCGTAGCGAATCTTCTTAATAATCCGATAAGCGGAAAGGGATCTATTAGCGGCCCCTTTTCAGAACCCTTCTCACATAGTCTCGACCACAAAACTACACTCACTCTACACTCCCGCCTGTGCCATATTATTATTGTTCCCAGTCGTTACAGTCTGCGTTCCAGTCGTCGCACCGGTCCCCCATCTACCATGCAACGGCTCACGAATCCCACCATACGGCGTGTTACGAGCAAGAAAGACGATAGTACTGAATGCAAGGAGTGTCATAGTAATGAAATTCAACCAGGCGAAAGCGACAACGGTGGATAAAAGGCGGCAATCGAAGAGGTTGGAGCAGAAGCTGAGGTTAGCCCAGAAGTTCTGTAAAAGTGTTGAAAGACACGAAGGTTGGGGAAGGGGAGGGGGGGGGAAAGGCATCCGGTTCGGCGGTTAGTGGTGCATGAGGCTTGAAATTAAAAAGAGGCAGAGCCAACTTACGGTCGAAATAGCTGTACCGACGAGATACATGATCCAAATTACTAGGAAACCGATCGCTTCATCGCGGAACGTGGTTACAGGCCCACGTACTCTAACGTTGTGAATGGTGTAAATGCTGTGTGTCGAGATTAGTTTCTTTCGGCTGCTCGAGAATGTTCGAAATACGCACATAAACCAGGACCAGATGATTGTAAGGCATGAGGTAACCAGCAGTTCAACGACAATAGGGTCTGTATTGTAAGATGATGGATGGATGAGGGATGTACGTCGGATGCAAGGAGAAAGTGAAAGTGGTTGGCTGAACTCACGGTAAAAGCCAAATCCAAGGGTATAGTTGATTTCAGCTGCAGTTAAACCAAGTAGTACAATTGAAAAGATAGACTGAAAGTGAATGCGTGTCAGTCATTTTCAGCGGGAGAGAAGAAAAACAAAAACAAAGAATACTTACTACAGCGAAGTAGAGACCAATACGGAGTGCCGGTGTATGTAGCATCGTGTCTCCAACTCAAGTTCTTCACAGAAAAGCGAATATAACGTAGACTCCAGAGGAGACGACTGCTTTGACGAGAAGGAAGCTGACTCGTAGCAAATAAGTACGTGACAGTGAGGTTAGGGAGGTGGGAGTCACTGTGGCTGTTTAGTAAGTAGACGGTACTTAAACGTACCAGTGAGGGCTGGAGTGAGGTCTGGACGTAGAATCCCGTCGATTGTGACGACATGTGTATGGGCAAACCACGAGGCACGAGACCACTGGAGAGCAGTTAACTTACTCAGATAGTAAGGCTATTGGATCATAGATGGATAGATGTTGATATGAAAGTGGACCTGAGGTACTTAAGTCCTAATGGATATTCAATATCAGTGACGACGATGTAAACCAAGTGACTGACTTACGTATCAACGCCCCACGCTCCTCGAATTTCACCGCATAACTGAATTCAGGTCTTATACTAGTTAATCAAGATGGAGCTTTTCCGTTAGCTCAGACAAGTCAGAGGTTAGAGGTCACAGAAGTGGAGTGATGGAAATTTGAAGTAAGCACCGTGAGGACCCTTTACAGAGACCAGAACAATCTAGTGCTTACAAAGCCATGACCCATGATTTAGATGTGAGGTCATATATTACCGAGGCGCATTCCAGATGTTAAAGAGCAAAATACGCAATTGTTGGCATTCGCAATATACACGGAGAAGAGAAAGAAAGTAACAGAAGACTACAAAGATCAATAGACAGGAACAAGAAAGTTGCGTGAATCCACACTTGACTCCCGAAAGCTCGAAGCTTGCAAAGGCTTACACTCTTGACGAATCCTGGGCGTCTTGGGCATTTTGTGCCATAGAAGGGTTACCACCATCGGTTGTAGCCGGCGGGTGAGAATCTGTCTCCCATTTTCCATGTAGGGGTTCGTTGTACAGTCCTCTATTCCCGGATGTACCATGGCTGTGGCTCGAGAGCAAAACGAGGACGGCCATTCCGAGGAGACTGGCGGTGATGAAATTGAGCCAGGCAAAAGCTACGATGGTAGTCAGGAGACGACATTGAAAGGCGCGAAAGCAGAATCCAAGGTTGGCCCATTTATTCTAATCCACAGGCATGAAGCGTCAAAGATTGATGGACGATCCACGGAAAGAGGCACTCACAGTAGCGATGGCGGTTCCGATGAGATACATAATCCAGATAATAAGTAAACCAATCGTTTCATCGAGGAAAGTGGATATCGGGCCTCGAGTCCGTGCACTATGGATCGTATGCATGCTATGGGCCGATTGAACAAAAAAGTTAAAGATGCGAAGATCGTTTGGAAACGTAGAAACTGACATGAGCCAAGACCAGAGGATCGCTAGAATAGATGTGACAAGAAGTTCAATGACGATCCCATCTGTTTTGATCATAAAAAATTAGGGACAAAGAGAGAAAGGGGGCACTCACTGTGAGCACTTGTGTTTATTCGCGTCGCGGTCAAAGCCAGAAGGATGATAGAGAAGATGGACTGGTTAGAGATCAGTTGAGAACTGATATGCTGGTATGAGGAATAGAAATACGTACCAAAGCTAGGTACAAGCCAATCCGGGTGCCAGGGTAGTTTACCATAGTCGCGGTATGAAGGTGCTAGTGATTCTCAGGAAGAAGAGGATCGCAAATTTGAGACCTTTCGAGTGGTTTTATGATTTACGCCTCGAGAAAAATGTGACGACATCAAGGGAACATATGACGAAGGAATGGATACGATCTTGGATAAAAGTCTGAGTTTTTTCTTTTTGAAGTGGGTCATTTCGTGTGATTGCATGAGTAAAGGTAGGTGACCGATGGCTTGTTACATATTGTATCGTACGTCCAGAGTATCTGCTGTCTCATTTTTTGGAGCGTTCTCCCACCTGAGCGACATCACGAGCTACCATGCTTTGTCATGGCCAGAATGACAGCGTTTCTCCACAGTATGGTAAGTAGCTCGACCCATGAATTCATTGAGAAAGCTAGTATCGGCTCGACATTCAGCCTCAACGTAAACTGTTCTTCATGAACATGGATCGTACCAATCACACCAAGCCACCACGACAACCTTCCATCGAATTCGCGTCAGCTCCAGGTAAATCGTCTACAGCTTTTTGAAACAGAATATAGATAGGATCTCTTGTTATAGTCATGCTGGCAGATACAGGAGGTGAGCGACGAGCATCTGTGCATTACGTCAGAGGCGACGATATATTTAGGGCCGGCCCAGGCAGTGCGCCTACGGGCACGAACGATTTCTAGTCTCTTGCGTTGCGTAGCCCCAGGCTGGATTCAACAACGACAACACTTATTACTTCTGAAATTCCTCTACTGCCATGCTATCCTGAAACTGGCTATCCTGGAACCGGTCATTCTTCGGCATTCCGACTACACCGAGGAAATAATGGCTATGGGCAACCGCTGGCGAGTAATTAACGAACTTGATGGCATGGAGGATGCATGGGTATGGGTCTACTGAGAAGTTTCATATGTAAGTTATGTATTGCTCTCGCTGATCTGAAACAGCTCACAAATAGTGCAAAGAGTGCAGAACGAGATCATACATCCTTGTTACTCGTGTCAACTTTCTGTGCGTCCTTCACGGCGACTATCATCTTCGGGCTTTGCTTTCTCTTCGTTTTTCTCTTACTCGGTCAAAGCCCTGTCTGTTTGTAGCTCACTCATTGGGGGCTTCTCTGAGCAGGAGATCTTGACACAAACGGCGTACTAAGTTTATCGTCAGCTCCAGAGTCCGACTTCTATGCGACGGCTGCTACTCAGACGGGAAGCGTCAATACGATCGGCGAAGTCAAATGTCAGGACCATCAAAGAGTCTGGAATATCATACCTGCCCCACGACATACACCCATACCTGATCTCGAGACGCTTTGGCGGATGCTAGTGATATCATGGAAGATATGCAGCCTTTTGACGGGGAGAATTTTGGGATATCTGCATTGGTGGAGTTAGCGAGAAGAATTATCCTGTAGCGTGGGCCACGTATGTGCTTTCATCCAATAATAAGTTAACTGGGCACATTGTAAATCGTGATATGTCGAGTTCTCGTGGGCCGACATGTTATGTACATGAAGATGCAAAGGACCAAGCCTGCAGGGTCGACACTTAGCGTTGCCTCCCTCCAGAGCAGTTCAGCAAGGGCGTACGTTTCGAGCGTGTATATGATCAGGCAAACTCCATGCTTCTTAGATCGCCCCGGGCGTCCGCAGGCACAGTGCGATTTTTTTTTATAGGTTCAAACTGAGAAAACAAGATTATTGCTGCAGTCAAGCTCTCTTCGCCCTTGATCCTAGAACTTGTTACTCCTCAAGCGATGCTCACAACTACTTTCGCGGGAATTTGGCTTCGCGTCTGTCCATACGAACGCCGGAGGAGTCATAGACCTTGAGCCTAAATCACTGATTGCTCATCGGTGCTCCGTGCTATAACCCACTGGCCACACAGCCTACTCATGGTAGGTGACAGAGAACAGGAACGATTCGACGGTCATACAGGGTTGACTCCAAATGTGGGTGATCCTATTGAACGTGCGTATCGTACCTCCCACACGTTTTGACTTAAAAAGTGAACGAACATAACACTATAATGCTCCAGAGATACCCAATAGGCATTGTATATGGCGGACTCTCAGAGAGAACAGCAAGATGAAGGACGAATGGGCGTCGCAGAGCTATCTGTGTTCTCCTTAATCGCGATATCCGATGCGGCGACCTCCCCTATACAGGATGTCTCTGTAGAGTCTCCCTCCCATGCTTCGTCTCTGATCATTGACATTCTCGCAAACTCTGAGGCGAGTACAAATTCTTGTTAACGTGCAGCATCTTCTCACAACCTCACATCTAATCAGTATGCCGGCCAATACTTCCGGAAGATCACCTTAGACGCGTCTGCACTTGCTGAGGAGCTCATAAATGAGTATAACAATAACGCAGTACGATATCTCAAAAGAGCAAAGGAGTCACGGTTTAGTGGCATTTTTGTTAGGTAGCTCCCGAATTACGCATAATATTGTCTTTAAATTTGCTTAACAAGAATGAATAGGTGTCTTCGGGGATTGCAACAGTATGCTTTAGACAACTTACTATTCTGTCCCGGTAACCCATCCTCAAGCTCGTCTGACCTGGAGAGAAGTGATTTGCGACAGTATGACGATATGTTGAAAGAGACACGAACTTCGTTCCAGGTGAGCGTTGTCTTTTCATAAGAAGAAAATGTCAGAGACGAAATTGATGGGATAGAATACCTTTGGCTACCGCCAAGTTCAGCGAGCTTTCACTCCTGTTCATCATGTCTTGTACCAGGATACTATGAATCAAACTGGAAATCTCAACATACACAATGGAGACTATTTCGCACCTCCTCCCAGTTACACTGAAAGCGTTGTAGATTCCGGGGCTTCAGGAGCTGGTTGTACAAAAAATAGTACCTCTTCTCCACCTTCGTGGAACGAACAGTCCCCACAGGACGATACGATAGTTTCCACAACGACAAATACGGAAGAATCATCACCGATTGAACTAGCTCAGGGTTCATGGGTTCGAAATGGTGCACCAACGGGGTATATACCGGTGCTCCTCGTTGGATGGTTTTTATACTATAATCTTTGGGGGCTTATCCTGTCTGGTATCAGCTCATTGTGCCGAAGTTGGAATCGCTCGTGAGCGTGAGCTTCTAAGCGAGGAAAGTTGGCAACTGGGACAGGCCGCAGGCTTTCTCAACTTGGACTCAGTAGATACGTAGCGTATTGGCGTTGGTTGAATATTTACAGGATATGTACAGCGAGGTTGATCAAGTGTTTGCATTGAGCTTTGGAAACCAACTTCTCAGTGTACAGGGCCCTTACACAAACGAATTACTGACTTGCTTGTGCTCGAGCTTGAGACAAACGAGGAGAAGAAAGGCGGTCGCTTACATACACCAACCGCGTTCTTCGCTGATCCGGCACGCCATCAATGGACAGCCGCATCAGGGTCGTGTTTCCTTGGTAACAGGACAAAATGTCGTTCTGCTTGGGCTGAACCAGGCTGAACCGTGAACGAGACAAGGCCCTGCAGGTAGCTTGCATCTGCTCCTTCATCTACCGCAGGCATGTCTTATACACCCAACTTCCCTCAGCCTGGAGGCGACAATTCTGGCTATAATAATGCACCTCCCGTTGGAGGATTCGTGAGTGGCCATAGTTTCATTGCAGCACGAAGGGACGTTTGCTCACTCTTCGGTGTGATCTACAGGAAATGCCTAGTACTGGTCCACCGCATTTTCCGACTCAGCCTCAACCATATGGTGTGAACCAACACTATCACAACGATTACACTGCTCCCTCGCACGATGGATATGTGAGTTTCAAAGGCTTCATTTCGAAGATACACATTTATCAAACCTTCCTCACAGTCACCCTCATACGCACCACCCCCGCACTCATATATGCCGCCCGCATCACACTCTTACGCACCTGCTTATGCTCCGCCTCCGGGTCCCCCACCTGCTATTTATGCCGGGGGGCTGTCCATGTCATCGGCGACCCCGGTACCGCAATACCAATCCACACCTTCACCCCAACGATACGATGGCTATCAAGAACAAGGTTCAAACGTCATATACTACCTGAACACAGCTATTCCGCCACCTTTTGCTGGACCACGATCAACGCCCGCAGTCGCGCCCGGGTATGATGCGAATGCAGATTTTGAGAAGGTCAGGAGGGCCACGAGGGGTTCGGGAACGGATGAGAATCTGTGTGGGTGTGAATCCTGCCTTTTAAATCGCCGGTGAAACTGAACGTTTTTTTTTTTTTTTTTTTGAAAAAACTTGATTTTAAACAGTGACATCGACGTTGGCGCCTCTGTCATCGTTACAGCTAGCGGCGCTAGCTACGACTTTTCGGGCTGGTACAGGGAAGGATGTGGTTGAGGTGCTTGATAAGGAGACAAGTGGATATTACCGGTCTGTGTTATAGTGTCTCTTCTGACGGCTGTGGCATTCTCATGTGATTGTCGTATAGTGATCTTCTTCATGGACTTGCTCTGGGCCCTTTATGGTATGATGTTCAGCTTGTAAACGAAGCTTTAAGCGGTGTAGGGTGAGCATTTAAGTATCATCTCAAGATATCCTCGTCTCAACATCTCTTCTATAGAACCGACGAGCACATTCTTACCGAGATACTCGCGGATCGCTCCTCGTCAGACATATATCACCTCAGTATTGCGTTTCAGCAGAGATATGGCCGTAGTTTGGAAGATGAAGTCAAGAGCGACTTGAGTGGCAAAACTGAGCGACGTGCGGTTCCATGCATTTTTTTTTTTCACCCCGGTGTCATTCATGTATCATTTATTCAGTTTTTACGATGCTCTTATCATCCAAGCGTTCGCAGGATAACGCTCCTGTAGATAACAACGAAGTCCAGGCTGATGTTAAAGCGCTTTTCCAGGCCGCTCAAGGCAAGCTCGGTACTGACGAGGTAAGGTAAACGATTTGGATTGATGTGGAAGGTCATGATTAACGCCAGTTTAGATCTCCTTCTGCAATATCATTGTCAATCGCTCAAGACCCCATCTCACCGCGTTGTACGTTCCATCTATTGCTGTTGATCGAGGAGCGTGCAAAAGCTGATATAGATAATTCGAATAGGTGGGAACTTTACAAGCGTCAATATGGAAAGACCCTAGCGAGAGTCATCAAATCAGAATTGTTGGTGCATGTCTCTCTGATATGTAGATAAAGACTAATTCACGAGCTATTGTTGCATAGTTCTGGGCACATGAAACATGCTCTCCTTTACATCGTCAACGGAATCAATCCTAAACGTGTAAATGAAGGTGGTGCGGGCGTTTGGCGAGATGCGAAGCTGCTTGAGGCGTCGATGAAGGGTATTGGTACTAATGATAAGCAATTAGTCCGCAGGTGAGTTTCGTCCGTTTCTTTCACCAAAACTCTAAAATTCTTTTCCTTGATATTGAACGAATGGATATTGATACGTGTATCATATTATTATTATAGGATCGTACGTCTACATTGGGATCAGCAACGTTTCCAGGCTGTCAAAGCGGCGTATGAGAGAAAGTACAAGAAACAGCTTGCGTCGAGAGTAGCGGGTGAGACTAGTGGGGATTATAAGAAGCTCGCTGTTGCTATTGTAAGGGGAGGTCAATAGCTTGGTTGGATATGTACTTTATCTTCGACTCTGTCTGTATTATCGATATGTATGAAGTATTGAACGGCAAATGACTAAACAAAGCGCTCAAGAGACACTCATAATTTTGTGTGTGTTTACGGGCTATGCTCGTCGTCGTTCTGAAAGTTTCTTGTCACTCAGGCTCCTATGATCATCATCCTCATCCTCCGATTCTCATCACCGTCTCCTGATGCGGCCATTCAATATATCCTGGATCCCATACCGAATTCGATTGCAGTTTTGCGTGAGCGCTTGAGGCCGTGAACAGGACCGACCCCCTAGGACCCTCTTCTGGATTAATTAGTAGGATCCCTCGCCTATGTACTTCCATGAAGCGATGTGACTTGTGTGCATGAGCAAGTTGGCAACGGGCAGCAGACTTTTTAAGCTTGTCGACTCGAACCCTGACCTGACCTGACCTCAGGAGAACTTGAAGCGGTATCCAGGCCCCACCAGGGCCCCAATGTCAAAGCACTACTATGATTTTATCCCGGTTTGGATATGAACCGGCCCGAATTGTCGGTGGACGGCTTCTTTACGGTTATATGTTTAGTAAGCCTCGATTATAGCTGAATTGAAGCCTTCCAAGCACTCAAAACACAAACGACGTGAAAAAAAGGAGCCAAACGGTATCTCTAGGAAAATTTGAGGGTTCTGGGCGAGGCCTCATACCACTTTGGACATTGGAAGGGGGGGGGGTCGAGGGTCGAAAACGGTTTGGACAAGAACGGGATAAGGCATCTTGGGTAATTGACAGCCTACAGGGGGGCCCTCCGTAGCCGCTACGGGCCACTGGGAATGACCTTGATCGTCCGCGTAAGTCGTCGTTTGATGTACAGTTACGACCACGATTTAGCTGAATTTGGACGATGGATATTTGAGACCCCCGGGGCCTCAAGTAGCCTCAAGTCCGCCCCAAGGCCCCAGGGCCCCAAGCCTTGAGCGCCACCAGCTCATATATATCTTTGATCCCTGCAAACCCACTGGATCTCCCTGGTGCCAGTACTCACCCATGGAAAACTTTTGTCGTGGAGGGTCATTTCCCGGCACTTTGTGCGAGTCTGCCCTGGCCTAGGTGGCACTCGCAGCGAGCCTGTATGTATGTTTTCGAAAATCCTGTCAATGGGACTGCCTGGGACGGGGCCTGGCGGGGCGGAAGAAGATCTCTTGTCCGACGATCCGGACGCTTTTCGATATAGGAGGTAGGAGGCTGTAGGAGGTCGAAATGATAAATTACCGGTTTCCAAAAATATCCGGTGTCGACCCCTTTCATGTACGTTTGTCTGCCGATGTCAATGAGTGACAGTGCATAGATTTCAATCCTTTGCAATCTGGGAACGACAAAGCAGATTTGGAATGGACGGTTACTAGTTTATCTTATCACTGATAAGTACGAGAACGGTACATACTGATACATACCGAACGACAGGCTTCTGAGTTGGGTTGTGCGTCTCATTGTACGGTGCAGTGCTGGATAAGTACTTGTTTGGCACTAGCAAGTCTCGCTCTTCACAATGTCCACTGGGAATTATTTACTTCCCAGTTATCATGATCAGCAGGAGCAACTTCGAAATGTGTGCCATTTATAATGATAAACAGGTATCATATGGAATCGATAATGAATGGTAGAATTTGAATTCTCGTGCTACATATGTACTTATCCCTTCTATACATTCATTCATTCATTCAAGAACTTTTGGTATGTAGGTAGGTAGCGACTGATCGATCTTCCCTCCTCTTCAGCTTCTGGAAACATCAATCCCTATGTAGCCAATCAGAGCGTATCACAGCCTGATGAAAGCAAGATCTCGCAACCGAAGAGAGCTGTCATCTCGCCTCGCTTGGAAGTAGGCTAGTGGAGGCTACATAGTGCTGGCTTGAAACATTAGGTGTGTGCGTCTGTATCTCGCTTCTATGCCTTTCTATGCTTCTCTAAACGCTACTGAGACGCTACATAATGCAGCTTTACCGGTACCCTACATACGTCGACGTAGGAGAGCTTCAGTGCTATTAGCCGCTTGCAGAGTGACGTAACGAACTCACGTGTACATTAACAAGACAGCCTGAACCGAACCAATAACGTCGCAGCGCTTCACTTTTTCTTTCTTTTTATCAAAATATCAATGTGAACGACTGAAAGCATTTCTAGGGTTGCTGTTGGGGGGCCTGGGGGTAGTAGCTAAGCGCTCCTTAACGATTTCTACTTACCCACACCCACGTTATCGCTTCCGATTTTCGGTTCTACGTCTAATGATGATTTCGGATTTCGTTTATATACGGCAGAATTTGGAGCTGAGCAACTGATACGATCCGCACCCCCTTGTCCTTTTCAGAAGGTGCAGGCTTTCTTCGTTGGACGTTTCGTCTCATCCCACC
>JH814981.1:0-12978 GCA_000296255.1 Omphalotus olearius VT 653.13
GTGTTCGTGCTCTGATACTGACTGATCGTTTATTAGTGGTTGAGGATCGAGGATTGGCATTGTCTCACGAAATAGCTTCAATTATCAAGTTCATCGTTAAAGTTCTCAAAGGTAGCCCCTACCCCTTCGCTGGTACCAGAGAGACAATCGTCTCCCTGTTCAAAATCACTCCTCCAAAAAAACAAAAAACAAAATGTTCTCAAATGTTCTCCAGCTCTTCAAGTTTCCTTTCAGATCCTTCCCAAATTGAGTCAGATTGATCGTCCCACCTATCCTCTTGATCTCAGCTATGTACAATATAGTTTGTAGTGTACAACAAATCAAGCTTGAAATTGAATGGCACTGACCACAGCTGAGGTGTGAGAATAGTTTGAATATGAGACAAGAGCTATGAGTCGATCAGTGGAACTTAAACTTGAACTTGAACGTTCATTTCAACTGCCCATCGAAATGGCGCATTCATCCGCTGGCTGGGAGTGGATTTCCGAGCGCTGGACTCTGCAAGTGAATTGGAGCACCTTTGCGGAACAATGTAGAGCGCAGTTCGACCGAAATGGCCTCCCCCAAAGAGTCTCATCTTGAACGTCATTCCTTCTGGAAATGAAGCCGACACAAATCCTTCTGTAAATCATGGACAGATTATTTTTCGTGAATGCTATATTCAAAAGAACTGAGGAGATATCGCATTTGGTCGATCCAGGCATTGTTGTTACTGGCCAGCCAGGTGGTCACAGCTTTGGCCTCGGCAATTTTCTCACGCAACGTTTGACTACTGGTCGCATGTCTACAATAAACACCAAATGTGACTATGCATTTCCAGGTCCCTGTCGCAGTCGGTACTAATACTATGAGCCAATATTGTAAGAGGAAGAAACAAAAAAACTCGGATATAGTGAAGGGGTGATCAAACGATGAGAAGAGAGAGATAGCGATGCGATACGTAGAACCCGAAGAAAACATGAGACAAATGTTGCGGGGAAGCAAAGAGGAAAGAAAACATAAGAGCAGTCCGAGGTCCAAATCGTGATACTAACAGTCCCACGCCCAGTGTCCGGTAACACACCAAAACATTATTAAATCTACCAATGAATGTTTGGCGGGTGCGAGTCCAATGGTAGAAACTGTGTGGCTATGCGCCATTGAATCTGGCAAGAAGACTACACGCTCTTCACCGTTGATTATGAGCGAAGGCGTTTCGGAGGAGACCAAAGCCAGAAAGGAAGACAACGAGGAAAGTAGCTAGCACTGCGACATAGGCAGGATGTGTAGCGGCTAGAGATGGAGAACCAGCATTGCAGACGCTACCACACTGCCAACCTAAAGGGGAAGAAAAAGGAGAGAAGTCAGAACAGGAAGGAAAATGTCTTGGAATGCGAGTTACTCACTTGCCAGCGGCGTGTACGGCTGAGGGGTGTACAATGCAAAGGTGAGCTGGGTATTAGGGCTCAAGAAACCTGGCTCTACGCTCGCCGTGAGACCCCTTTCATCAAAGATCTCGAGAGTGTAGGTTGTCGGAGCCAGCGGGGTTCCCAGATTCGCCTGCTGGTATGAGTAAGCATCCCAGACAACACTGCTCGCAGTTCCAGGAAGTTCAGTGATAGAATACGTGAAGCTATTTGCACCGAGAGCCTGAACCGTGAGTGAAGTGGGTGTGGCAAGAACGCCTGAGAATGACCAAGCGAAGGTGATCGGCTCGTTGGATGCGAGCTTGAAGAACGATGTGGAAGCCTGTGGGGGTTGCGTCACGGAGAGCAGCCCCGCTGGAGCAGATTGAGGAATCGACCTTGTCGACGAGCCTGAACCACTGGCAGATCCTGACCCAGACTGCGACTGCGACTGCGACTGCGATTGCGAGTTGGAAGACATTAATGTTTCTCCTTCGAGTTCAGCTCTAGAACACAATAAAGGTTTCCTACGAGTACGAAGATGAAGAGCTCGTCGTGAAACTAGAGCTTGAGTTTGAAAGATGGACGAAGTGAAGGGATTGTTGGTGGAATAACACAGACCGTCGCCACGGGGGGTGGGCAAAAAGCTCGCCCGTGGGTCTGCCTAGACTGATCACGTGGTCTCTACGCTGTGCGCGACGAATGCGGCGCTGTTCTGCCAAATTCCACTGATGACCTTCAATATTATACTTATGTGTTGTGTGAAACTTTCTCTCATCGTTAAGACTGAATAACTGGGCTTCTGAGACCTCTGGGATTAGAGGTGGGATTAGAGGTGGTACAGTCGGCGTTTTTTGTTGAGAGCCTCAAGGCTGCGGTAGGTGAAACACATACCTGCATATCACTGATTGCGGCTTTCATCTTTTTACAAGCTAGCACTTGGGGTGAGCAGATCCTTATTCCATCGATACTAGCTTGTAAATACAATACTCGTCCTAGCTGCGGCGATGACGATCCTCGTCATCTCACGCGTGCTTCAAGCTCGCCCTCTCGGATGAGACTCTAAAGGGCATTCCTAAAAACAGCTCAGCATGTATATATGCGCATCAGATGGAAGGATCACATACATTTTGTCTCGTGCAGGAGCCCGATCGTCTTCCCGAGTATAATCGTACGTGTGTCGCGTGAATTGAGACTTTGAGTGTTTTCTACAGGCTGGAATCCCCTCGAAATGAATCTCAAGCTCTTGCCAATGCTCATCTAGCCATCCTTCGGGTCCACGTGGTTCCAGCCCTCCTCGTTGCGATGCTTTTGTCGCATTCGGCATGCGCTGGCATGTGCATTGCGTGGGTACCTCCAAGTTCCCTCCACCGTCAAAAGCTAGAGTGTGCGAATACCGGCTTGAAGAACAATATGAGCAGCGTGGGCCCATGCTGCTTTAAAAATACCTGCCCTCAGCTCAGTCAGCAGTGATAGACGGCGGCTCTATAACTGTAATTATCAGAACGCGACCATTGCCTTCTTGACCTGTTTTATAAATAGAAGGTCATTTCCTATATGCCAATCCTATGCTAATCCCTCACCATAATTAGTATCTCCGGGGGTCCTGGAGACTTGGGTTTGGGAGTCCGGAACAATGAAGAGTGCCTCTTGATGTACTGCATATGTATGTAGCGCGATGGCACGGTTTTGCGCGGTGAAAGATAGGACAGACGTTGAAGGTTGAAGGATATATCATTGAGTGTATGGAGCAGACCTGCGTGATACATGAGTTCTACACCAATGTAGCTGTTAATGGGGGGGTGACTCGAGCGAGAAGGTGAGGGACAGGAATGGGTTGGGGTTGACTTACGCATAACAGTCAACATATTCATCTCCTCAGATATGTATTGCAGTAAACTGCTCTTCCACGTTTTCAAACGAAATCCGAGTCGAGAGACCATGAAAGGGCGCTATACACTTGCTCGTCCTCGACAAAGACCTTCGTGAGCAATTATGTCTGTCCCAGAAGTAAATATAAGCAATAAACAATAACAATAAACCCATACATAAACCCCGTACAAACCAAAATGTTCTTGTGCCACGGAAACAGGCCTTTTAATAACTTTGAGGATCCCTTGGAATTCAAAAGCTCGACCAGATACCATTGCTTTCTCGGTACTGAATCCGGTAACGGTTCTTGCTGGCCATTTGAACTTCGTGAGGGAATGTCTACGACTCGGACGGGACAAGATTGAAATATTGAGTGAGGCTTTTGTGTATGAAATTCACTGTACCGGCATGACCGGCGGGCTCGGCCCCCCGCTTTTATTTACATAAGTAGCGCCTGGCCCGCCTATCCACGAGCACCCCTCACTTCACGTCTTGAATGGACTACTCTAGACCGGCATACGTTGCTGTCGCCTGAGGAGCTGAGTGGTAGAGATGTTTTGTGATTGAACCTGCTGTGATGTTTACAGCCAATGTTGAATACAGAGATATGTACTTGGAAAGATGCTGTCAAGTTTCGATGATCATTGATCATCATGCAGCAACCGCTGAACCATTTGTCACCAATACATGATACGCAGAAAGCGTTTTGTTCAAGTGATGAAGTGCCTTCAATGTATGCCGTATGTAGGACCATGATATAGTATATCCATGACGATCACTTGGAATCTTGACCCGATTGAAAATACATATATACTGGTTGAATTCAATAGGCACCCCGGTGGATTGATAGACTCACTCGTATCAACGGAACGGATGGTAAGTATGAGCATCTTGGTTGGGTCCGACGTGCGGGGTGCTACCGTTGTATATCAGCTGCTGTACATATTGTACTTATTCCGTGATGGCAGAGATACCAGCTCTCAATCTCAATCAGAGTCACGAAGGCCACCTCGGTTCCATTTGGTCCTTGGGCTAAGGCTTCCGTAGTCGGAAAGTAAACTTCCGCAGTCCGAGCGCGAGTTGAGACTGTGTACATATTTATCATGGGTTCGCATTTGAGGCCGCGGGGAAGTCCATAAGCGAGAGCTTGTGGGCTCAGGGATGATGAGACTAGGAAGCCACTAGAGTCGAAATGGGAACGAGGAGAAGGGGCGGGGACGGGACCCGGTTTTCGTATAGGTTTGAGCCCCCGAGGTGAGAACGCGCATACACATGGGGCTGTTTAATTTCTTGATCAGTTCAGGGTGTTGCTGTTAGGGATCCCTACGCACCTACGCGCCTTCTACACGAGCCTTTCTTTTAAAGGCGTGAATAGTGCAGAGATAGTACATCTGTACATAATCTAGTGTCATTGTATAAAGCCTCCGCCGTCGAAAATTGACAGCCGGAGACATGCTGCAGACCCTAGCGTACCACCAGGTTGCAGAGCCGCCGGATACCGTCTATGGAGATTATTTGGTGGTTGATAAGTCATGAAGGTAAGTAGGTAGGTACATTGACAAATGGCTCGGGTCCAAAGACAGAATGGAAGAAGAATACTTATCATACATGATAGATGGTAAGCTGCACTTCAGGTTGCAGCCTATGGATCTCCAATGATAGTTGGAAACTTGGTGCGAGAGGATCACATGCACAGGTCAATGGATTCATTTTCATTTCCTTCGCATGGTATCATTTTGATTTGCGTGCAGCTGAGCATGGGTAGTGCATGGGTCTGCATGAGTATAACAATTCACATTAATCGCCAACCGAGAGATGACGATGATCCGCAAGCCCGATTTCTAAATGACCAAATTCACGATTAGCCATGGACAAGCTGAAGATACATACCTATCCTCCGACTGCTTCAAAAAGCAAGAGCGGGAAGATGGAACCGATGCGTTCGAGTCTTGTAATCATAAGTAGGATTCATTTCCGTAAATACATACCTTCACGGCCGAGCACCTTGGACCTTTGTAAGTTCCAAAATTCAATTGCAGTGATGTGGATGGAGTGAAAAGTGAGCAGATCTTCAAAACCACATATCGACATGGGACATTGATTCCGCGTTGATTTCCGTGAACTTTTGATTGCTTTCGTAGCCGCGGACATTCGTGACAACTGAGATATCTGCACACCACATGGACGCGGGAGCACTGCTGAGCACTGAAGGAGATTGAAGGGCATACAGCGCAGGTAGGCGCAGGTTCGCGTATTTATACGACGGTGGGCGTTCGGTTCCAAAGTTTCTGAATGTTTCGGTTGGACAAAGTCATCAGGGTTGGGGATACGGAACAAGTCCTAGTTTTTGGTATGAAGAATGGTTTCGCGTTCAAGCATACGGGTGCTTATCAGGCAGGATGATCATCAAGAACTGGGCATTCCATTGGACTCCTTTCGAAAAGCAGACACTGACAAATTGTATGTTTCAGAGTACTTGTTACGGCGTTCAGGGTCCTGGAGGCCATAAATCCATTAGTGTAGCAATGCCATTGATCCGGGGATGAAGGGAATTAGCGACAGCGTTGGTACTCAGAATCTACTCTGTATCGCGAAGCAGATAAAAGTTTCTGCCTTCTTCCATTTACAGTCTCCATTCTCGGCCCTATCAGGTCAATTGTTATGCAGGGATAGAGATTTCAACACTTACTTTTCAAATTTTCGACGTGCCAGCTGCGAAATTTGCACTGCTTCGTGTATTTACATAAGCCAGGTCCGGGTTCGAGGGTACGAGTGCGAGCAACAAGTCAGTGCATTGCAGGAAGAGTTTTGGAGCTATCGTTCTCTTTCTCTTGACGGTCATCTTGTCTCGACATAAGCTGGGTACGTGGCCGGTCATTTCTTTCCATCTCTAACAAGACTCATTTCATTGTTCTACAGAGGATAGCTGCCAATGGCTATGGCGCTTTCAGTATCCGGCTTTCCTGCGTCTTCAATGAGAACCAGTGACAAGAATACAGACAGAGACCTGTCGATATCTTCACAAGACGTGCTAGGAAGCCCTCAGTTGGAAAGTAATCCCATTTTGAATGGCCCATCAAGATCTCAGCCTTCCGATGTCTCTCATTCCACGCCCATTCCTCCACCGCCCCCACTCTTTCCTCCATCAAACAGTCTCCGTTCTTACCAGCCGGATTCTGTTTCCGCGAATCGCCCTAGAGGTCAGTCGGCGGCTGTACGCCCAAGTCTGCGGTTACACATAGCAAATCCTACTACTGTTGACGTACCAAGCATACCTCGTGGTGCCATAAATCCTCCTGTCTTAATAACGAACAACAACTCGAAAGCAGTCAATGTGATCTCACAAGCGCAGCTAGCCTTTGACCAAGACCAGCGAGGTCCGCCCACGCTGGATTTATATCCGACAAGCGTAGTTAACACAACCCTCAACATGGGTGGTACAATTGTGAACACGAACTCGTCGCTTCGTGGTCGAGGCGGAACTTTCTCAAACTTTACTTTTGGAGCAGACGCGGCTATCTCTCGTTCGCCTTCGCCTCCCCATATACGTATCACAACGACCAATTTGAATATGTCAGCTTTCGCGGCATCCGCGCAGCGGCTCGTGCCTGCGCCTTCAAATTCTACGCCTTCATCTGATGCTACATCTTCTTCTGGTTCCTCTGCGTCTGCCACACGACCCACCGCTGGCGGAGGTCGTCCACAACCAGCTATGCTACCTATCTCGAACAACTCTCGCTTTCCAACCGTCTCTTCCCCTGCTAATCAGTCGGCCACGACCTCCTCTGCTTCTACAACTGCCACATCTATCTTCACTGATGATCACAACTCCGCCAGCGCTCTGAGCAACGCTTCTACTCCGGCTTCACTTGAGTCTGGCAATATTTTTTCGTCCAGTACTCGCAATCGAGGGCGACCGCTACCTGTCCCACCACCACCTAGCCTTCCACCTTTGCCTGCTGTGCCTAGCGGGGCAGGTTCCAGAGCTTCATCTGGTACACGCTCTCGTAAAACGTCTGCTTCAGGTCCTGGCGCACAACAGCCTCAGCTCATGTTCGACCCAACGTCCAGCACGTGGGTCATTAAACCATCTGGCCCACGCGTGCCTCCTTCATCGAAGCTTGGGCCTCCAGGGCAAGGGTATGCGGCTCATGGTCCTCCTGTTACTGTCGGTTCTGGGTTGACACATGCTCCCACTCATGGTCATTTTCACACTCATCAACGATCGCAAAGCGATCAATTGAGAGAGTTGACGGCGTCTACCCCTCCGCCGTTGCCTCCGCCGCCCACCTCTGCTGTAGGTGCTAGTAGTGGGAGCTTTGGCGTGTGGAAGGGAAAGCAGCCGATGAGAGGGGTTAGCGCGCCCGTGAGGTCAGGGAGTGTCGATGATTCAGACGGTACGGTGTATAGGAGCGAGAAATGGAAGGGGAAACAGCCGATGAGAGACTCGCCTGAGGAGGAATCCGGCATCAGCCATCTCATTCCTTACAGGAGCGAGAAATGGAAAGGGAAACAACCTATGCGAGACGATTACGTTGCCCAGAATCCGCTGAATGAAGACGAACACACGTCACCAGGCGTGTCTCCTCCTGTTCCGTATGGCAGCGCTAAATGGAAAGGTAAACAGCCTATGCGCGGTGGCGATCTTGCCCCGGATTCGTCCAGCGACGATTTCTCCATCCCACGGACATCTTCGCCTTTACCTGAACCACTCTCATCAGGTCCGCAGGGTAGCGCCAAGTGGAAAGGGAAACGACCTATACGTGGGGACACCGCACCGAATTCTTCGAACGAGGAGCTTGGGTTGCCGCCGTCTCTGTCTACGCTACCTTCTCGCTCGTCTTTGACGGGTTCTGGCCGAGATGGGATATCAAAGTGGAAAGGCAAGGCTCGTGAGCTAACCAGGACGTCCTCAATCTCGTCCTTGTCTAGCGTGGACAAGGACACCTCTTCATCTGTCGTTTCCAAATGGAAGGGTAAAGGCAAGGAAGTAATTCGGAAGAGTGGCAGTTTCTCCCCGACTGTTGCGAATGCTGTTGGGAACAGTGTTAACAATAGTGTGTATAGTAGCCACAGCGGGCGCACCGCAGGAGGTGGGTACAGCAGTGCCAATACCGTTAATGCTCCTCTCGCAAACGTTCAATCGGCATCGACGACCTCATTTTTCTCGTCTCCTGCTTCATCCCCTATTGTTCCTCAAGCTCCACCTCCATCTGCTGCGTATCATCCCCTTTCATCTACTGCAAATGTCACACATCCTAGTGCTCTAGTTCCTGGGCTCAACAAGAGCTCAAACTCTGGAGTCAGCTCGGCTGGTCTGCGAAGCTCGGGAATCTGGACTACAATGCCTATCCCCGTTGAGCCTCTCAATGTGCTGAACAGAGGCACGCCTTCGGTACCGCCTTCCAGTCCGACGATAGGGAGTCCTTTACCGCCTGTACCTGAGAAGGATTCCTGGTACTCGAGTACGAAGGAGAAAGATTATGCGCCGATGCATACGCATCCGTTTGAGGTAGATTCTGATGAGGAAGGACGAGCGTTGTATCGTGAAGTCGAGGCGATGTATACTAATAAGGCGAATGGTGTCAGTGGGAGGATGAGGGAGGGTAGAAAGAAGGTGGATTTGGATTTGGGGTATGGGTATGCTGAGGAAGGGTATGAAGATGATGAGAGGGTGTATGTCGACGATGGGTATGATGATCCTAATGATGCCGGAGAGGATATAGAGTTTGGAGTCAGCGCTGCGGGTCAATTGGTAGGTGGGAACGTTGGTGGATATGTGGATGGAGGTCCTGGAGAATTTTCTTCCTCGCGTCCATCCTTGGCGAGTCAAAGGAGGAACAGTCCGTCGCCGATTCGGTATGCGAGGAGGCGAAGAGACAGTCTGTTTGACGATGAAGATCTCGATGACTTGGTTGAACATAGCCCCATCGTCACTAAAGATCCTGTTGTCCGGGTGTTGCAACAGCAACATAAGCCCATCGTTTCTCAAGATCCCATTGTACGAGTGTTGCAAGCTCTAGACAGCACTCTTAATCGTCCTAATGAACGCAAGCGAGAAACCAGTCCTGCTGTTCTCGCGGACTCGTTCGTCTTCATACCTGACGGCCGTAAATCGAGTCCTCGCCACCTTACAAGCAACGGACGAGGTCGCAGTCGTGAAACGAGCGAGAGGCACTCGGACAATCGGAATAGTTTCTTCAACCCTACAGATGTCATTGGTGACGAGACGGAGATGGTATTCGCCTCGAATACATCACCCACTCGACAGCATTCGACATTGCCACGCGGTGCAACGTTCACTGGCTTTGAAGATCGGGCGTACGTCAGAGGGAAGTCGAGGTTACGGAGTCCAAGTCCTGTAATGTCGAGTAGTCCTGGACGCGGCGAAGGTGGTATTGCGCTTGTGAAAGGAAGAAGCGGGTCTGTGTTATCTGGGCTTCGGAGGTATGCGTCGGAGGAGAGCTTAATATTAGTTGCGCCGCCTGAGGGAAATACCGTCAATGGGGTACTCACGATTGGAAGAGAGTTTGCACCTGTTCGGCCCAGGGGTTTCGAAGAGTTCAATCTAGCTCCAAATCGGTACATTCCACCTCCACCCGAATTGGAACTGAAGAGCAAGCAGTCTAGTCATGGTCATGTTCAGGGCTCTACCCGACCTCGTGCGCCTGCGCGAGCATCAGCTTCGTCTCGTCCTGGAGGGTATGATCTTCTCAATGGGTCGGAGTGGAAGGAGGCTGCTCAAATTGGACGACAAGCTAGAGATACGAGACGGACGAATACTTTGGCGAAGAAATCTAAACGAGGAATGTCGGTTCCGAGGGATGAAGCAGCGAAAGATGCGCAACGCAATACTACACCACCCCTGACAAGTGTTCGAAAAGACGATATTTCGGGACGAGTGTCTTATGATCTCTGGATTGAGAAGGGACTCGAACCACCCAAGCCGAAGAAGAGTGGTGTGAGGATGTAACTTATTCTGTGTGCTCAGTCTTGGTTATTGCTCGCTCCTTTGATCTTGCACTGTCTAGAAATTCTGTGAGCATCTGAGATTCCTAGCTTTCTAGTCTGTTCTCGTACTCATATTTTGCATTTTATTGCTTGCAGATTTGTATTTACCACGTTCGTTTGCTTTTTTTTTTTTTGCTTTGTTTCGCAACATTCACATCTCGCACGCATACCCAATCCGTGTCTTTTGGTGGGACACGGATTTCTGTCCATGTATTTCTATGCACAAATTTGACTTTGCTGTATGTTAAGTCTTTATATATATATCTTGTACATATTGTCATATAGCATTAGCTGTCTACAATATACATGCGTTCCTCGTACATTGTTCTGTGGCAGTGCCCGTTTTAGTAATATATTCACGCGCCTTTCACCTCAACGTTAACATCGACATCCTCCAAGGCTCAAGCGCATTTTTGGTCCCTGCGAAATTGCTGTAGTGAGATTCCGTTATGAAGGCCGAATTCATGGGATCTTACAAACTTAGGACCTGAATCATGCCTCCTTGTGCCAAGGTCCGAGTGCTAAAGGTGCTACAGGAGGCTGTACACCGCGCGCAAAGTCAAGTGTCCACGATGACAGCTTGCTCTAGCATTGGACCTGAATCCTATGTCTACTGCTTTACATTCTTCAACAATAACCATGTCTTACGAATCGTCTACCCCCTGGATATCCACTGCATTCGAGACGTCTGCGCAGGCGGAATCAGACTCAACTGCTACGATTTCATCGCAGATCGGAAACCTATCACTCACCGATTCAGAAAGTGTTACATCCTCTTCTCCTGGCGGTCATCTCGCTTCTTTGGTCTTACTTCTGTCAGGGCTAGAGCAAGCTCTGCACGACGAACTTCCTCTGATCCTCGACTCAAATACTTCCTTTGGCCGAGACCGTTCACAAGTCGCTGCCGGTGCCTCGTTTTCCGTAGAGCGCGTCGGGTGGAGTGGTAAGAATCAGAAACGAAAGTACAATTCACGATGGCGCAAACACGTGGCCCTCAAATATATCCTCCATCGCTCAGACTCCAGGCGAGAGGCGGCCAACTGGAAGCAACTCCTGCTAGAAGTGCGAGCTTTGCTGCATGAGCCGATCCGATATCATCCCAACATTGTGCGTTTGTTAGGCTTGAGCTGGGATGCAGCTGAAGGAACAGGGTCTCCTTATCCTGTTCTCGTGCTCGAGCTCTCAGAGTTGGGGACTCTGGCACATTTTCAAGCAAATGCTGAAGGAAATCTTCCGTTTGGTGTTAAGAAAAAACTCTGCTGGGATGTTTCCAAGGGTATTTCCATCCTCCATGCTTGTGGGATCATCCACGGCGATCTCAAGCACGAGAACGTGTTGATCTATCCGAATCCTTACGCTGACGCGGAGATCAAGTATACTGCCAAGATCGCTGATTTTGGCGGGTCTGTGATGGATCTGCAAAGCGATAAAGGAGCGCTACGATACCGTACACCTACGTTCCCATTTGAGGCTCCCGAGTTTTACCAGCAAACCGATCCTAGTGAAGAAGAACTCAAACTCACCGACGTGTATTCATTGGGTCTTCTGATTTGGAGAACGATGCTGGATGGTAAAAATCCCTTCCTTTTACTGCAGACGGATGATGGAGAGCCGTTGACCAAGTCCGACATTCATGACTTGAAACAAACCAGCGAGCTCTTCATACGGGCGAAGGAGACTCTGGCTAGGTATAGTGAGGATGTAGGCGCCCTTGAGCTTGATATCGTCACTTACGTGCTGGAGAATACCACTCGAGAGAATCCTGGAGATCGAAGCTTGGTAAATGCAATTGCTGGACTGCAAGCAAAAACGTAGGTGGCCAACTTATATATCCAATGCGTGGAAATTGATTATCCTCAATTGTAACGCAGCTTTTCAGAAATCAATGATATTATACGAAATGCAGCTGAGGCTGACAGAGATTACGAGGCGGGAGAGGTGAAATTGGCACCGGTATAACATAACTTTTTCTTCTCTGGTAATCCGAGTATCCTAACACGTATTTGGACTTTTTCCCTAGGGCCATCACGGTATAACACCCGACTCAATTGGCATTTATCTAGCAAAGATGGATGCCAATAACGGCGATTACGACTATCAGAAGACAGGGTAATTTGAACCTTTCCCCTAGTCTTCAGCCTCTAAACCATTTTCTTCAGACCGGGTTATCGATCTCAACTCTTTCCCCCGCCTCCCGGAGCGGTGAGTCCCCTGTCTGTTCTGCCCCAGTAGAAGTACTTACTAAAGTGTTTTAAACAGTTTTTCTTTGACCCTCAGCGTCTGAAGCAAGTCCTTGACTGGGACCTACAGGTCGCTTTTGTACATGACCTGGAGTTTGTGGCAGCATCTTCGATCGATCAGGCAGCACCAACACGAATCACTCCAGCTCTGGCATCGTTTTTCTTATTTCAGTGTTATTGCCATGAACTTGGCACTGTTTTTGATCCAGAAAAGGCCTGCCAATGGCTGAAATCTGCCGCTTCGTGCGATGAGGAATGCGAGCAATCTTACCTTGCGCGAGCGTGGGTCTGGCGGGTTCACGAGGCTTTTGGGGTGCCACTTGACGCTAGCCCCGAACAGCAAAGAGATTGGATCTACTGGGCTGTTCTTCATGGGCATAGGAAATGTATTGCAGAGTGCGATCAGATTGCATCGAAGCACGCCGAAAGCTCCAATCCCGAAGTAATACAGAAGTGGCTCGGAGACGTCC
>JH814981.1:12995-31154 GCA_000296255.1 Omphalotus olearius VT 653.13
CGGGATGCGGAGGTGTTGGGATGCCCTTTTATTTCCCACACAAACTACGGAGGCCTTATAATGTTTGGAACCTGTCCGCCTTGGACAAAGACATTCAAGACGAGATGACCTTTCGCGGAGTACACTCTGTGAACGATATCTATGTGAATCCCCGAGGAGATGGAATATTACACATGGCAGCCGCGCTCGGGGAACTTGCTGCATTGAAGCATATCGTGGAGAAGTACGATGTTGATATCGACCACCCGAACCAACAACGTGACGAGCCGCCGCTTCTCAGTGCATGTCGTGGCGGCCACTTGGCATGTGCTTTGTATCTGCTTGACCGAGGAGCCAAAGCAGACGGGGGGCAATTTGCGAGCGAAACTCCTTTGTATTGGCTCAGCTCGTTCAGTGAAGACGACATTCCTGACATTGCTTCACGACTTGTCCGAGCCGGTGCATCTTTAAAAAATGCAGGTCATCCCAGCGGTCGTTCCGTCAGAAGCCCGATACGGACACAATATTTGTGGGCAGACGATGAGAATCTTCATCTCTTACCTGTCTCGCCGCTCTCGAGGGCAGTGATCATGAATAGTCTGCCGGCTGTACGGGCTCTGCTAGCATTGGGCGCGGATCCATTAGAAGGTCTTCACGGGGAGCTGCATGCCAATACGGGTTTATCAGTATGCCCTATCGTCATGGCATCAGTGTTGACTCTACCAGACATTCTGGAGGTAATGCTTAGCTATCTTGATGCAAGGACACCGACACCGACCCGAATTATTTCCGATATGGAGATGCTGAGAATCGCGCTTCATCTGAAGGCTACCATGGTAGATCATACATCTTTGCAGAGTCGGGTCACTCGGCATGGCCCGGAGTTCAAGTCTGCCATGACTCGGACCCTTCGGATTCTGCACGACCGCGAGCAGACATTCGTCGTAAATGATAGCGAAGCTGCCAAGGCCACAGCAACCAATCTTTCGGTAGAGATAATGACTTCGTTGGTCCGGCTCGGGCGATACGATATCGTCGAGATTCTGCTTCAGCTCGGACACACTGTAAACGGGATTGATCATTCTCTCCCGATTGTCGAAGCTGTGAAGCTGAATCACGAACCCCTCTTTCGTCTTCTCACCGAACACGGAGCCGATGTTACAGCACTTTACGATATATCTCCAATACGTCAACAACGCTCTTTACTTCAGATCTTTGCTGAAAGGCCACGGTCGTCCAGGGGCGGCATTGCGATTGCGGAGTATCTTCTCGAAAAGGGTGTTCCAGTCGATCCACCTGCCGCTGGAAAGCAGAAGCCTGCATTTGCTACCGCGGTCAGAAAGCAAGATTTCCAACTTGCTGATCTCCTCCTTGCGCATGGAGCTGATGTTGATTTCGCATACAACATGGGGTCGAATACTATTCCTGTCACGATCCTCGGCGAGCTCATGTATATTCCGAGAGAAAAGAGCATCGATTCGATCCGGTACCTTATTGGTCTTGACAGAAAACCTTCGTTCATTGTCAGCCCCGAAAACTCTTGGACAGTGTTCCACCATGCACTACCCATTCTAAAAACGGAGACTGAGAAGCAAGTCCGCACTCAGATGGTTCGACTGCTACTTTCCGAGAGTACATACGGCTCTGAGGAAGTCGTCAACTACCGCGTTCCGGAAAAGAATGTCATCCCCGCCTTGTTCTCGGCACTAGCCATGGCCAATTTGGAGGTGGCCACCGAGTTTTTAGACAAAGGATTGGGGCAGGGGAACATAGAATATCAGGGGTTCAATGCGATTACAGTTGTCGAAGGGGTGCTTAAGCAATATTCACAGTCCTCTGACCAACTTCAATTCCTCCTTGGAGAGGACAAAGTGACACGAGAAGCGAATGCGCAGAGGTACAGGATGATTTTGAATCGCTTGTCAGGGATTCAAGCACGCTCCGATGGTTCAAATACCTAGATTTACTATTTGTCCCGCATGCACATCCTTCCTGGCGCACTAAACTTACACGGCATGAAGTACTTACTTTACAGAATATAATACACTGTACATTTGTACGTCGCTACGTCAATTTAACACTGCCTGGAATATCCTGCTTGACCTTGTTCATCCTGTGTGTCTCCAAAATTGGCCTTGTCGGGCCTGCCATGTTCTCTTTCGGGCTGATGAATATTTTTACTCGCTACGACCATCATCTGTGCCCCGGATTCCTCTGCAACATTTTTTGGTCAGTTTGTGCTTTTCAAAGGGCCAAGTCTGCTCACCCATCAGCGCTTCCGTGGTTTCGAGAATGTCAGATATCAGTCGCTCAATGAGATCCTCACTCAACGTCTCTCTGACTAAACATCCGATAAGTTTTCGCAAATGGAATGCTTCCTCAAATAACGGCTACATACCGACGACTCGCAGCATCTCCGTGTCTGACGCTCCTGCAGGGGCCTGCGAAAAACGATACAAAGAATTAAGAGTTGATACTGGAATCGCGGAGTAAAATGTGCATACCCCGTAGTTGGGTACGATCCATCCTTTCGATCTCAGCATGGACTATAAGAGTAAAAGCACCCCAGAGTTTGTTATGAAGTCTCATTCATACGAGCAGCATATACACCTTACCTGAATCCACACTTGCTGGACATGTGAATACTTTTGCTTATAATCATCCGATAACCTGTCAAACACCAATGATTAGTGGAAACGAGTCTCATATATTTCATGTACGCACGTGAATGAGACCACGGGAAGGCCTGGTTCATACGATTCAGGATCATCATCTTCTTCCTTGCCTGGTAAAACACGGTGGATATTGCTCAGTACCTGGAGTATTTGTTTAATCAGCTATCAACAAGCAGCCCGTGATTTGATCAATAACCTTGAAGTACGTGTTTTCCAACGCCCTTGAAAGCAACCTCGCATTACGAAGGTCCTTGATTGCAATCTTTCGATACCCTTCAAATCCAAGGTTCAGGAAATTGAACATCTGCGCAATAATGGGCGCAGCTGGCTTGGAGAAATTCCTTGAAGAAACCAGGGGTCAGCTGAATTTTAGATATCATTGAAATGCCATACAGAGTAAAGGAGTATTCAACGCTTCCAAGATAGTCTAAATGACATTTTTAGTCCATCAAGTAGGAAAGAGAACTTTAGACACCCACGTAATTCGAACACTAGATCTTTGTTCAGGAAGCTCTCATCCCGCCACAAAACCCAGCCGATACCGGCATATACGAGTCCAAACTTGTGTCCCGAAGTATTTATAGAGACAACACGAGGGACATCAAAGCTCCACTTTAAAGATGGGTATGCAAAGGGGGCCACGAACGCGCCTGATGCTCCATCTACATGGATTGGAATATCCAGCCCGGTGTTTTTCTGCAATTCATCAACTGTGGTAATTGTGAGGAGAGTTGTAGAGGATGAAAGTTTAGTGTACTCACGCAAGTCACTCATCTCCTGAACATTTTCGAAGTGCCCCGTGTAAGTGCTGCCTAAAATTACCATCACACCGATGGTATTTTCGTCGATGAACTGAATGGCATCCTTCGGATCCATGACGTAGTTCTTGCTTGCTTTCACAGGAACCAGGCGACATTCAACATCAAAATACCTTGCATGTGAAGAGATGATGCTTAATTAGCTTCGGTATCTTTGACGAATTTATAGTTCTTGTCACCTGGCAAACTTCTCGAGAGCGACTTGAGCGTTTGATCCAAAAACGATGTTAGGGTGGTAGTAATCCTTTCCAGCAGCTTTCCGGGCTTCTTGCCAACGCTTCTTCATTGCCAAACCCCCGAGCATAATGGCCTCAGAGGAGCCTGCTGTGGAAGTGCCAATCACCTTTCCGTTAGACGGAGCGTTCCATAGAGAAGCAACTGTAGTTTTCGTATCCATCAAATTATGTCGTAGAATAGACAATGCCACATACTCATCGAGACGCAGCGATTGTGAATGACGGTAGCGGCAGGATACTCATCCAGATCTACCTGGTTCTTGTTGATGTTTTCCATGATGAGTTTATTAGCGTCCTCTGGCATCCAAGTGTGCACGAAGCTGTAGGAACGAATATGAACAGTGTGAGCACCAACTTGTCATACATGACGCACGAAGCTAGGTTCAAAAGAGGGTTGCCATCCAGAGCGGTTTCGTCGTGGAGAAGCTGGTACGCCGCTTTCGAGGGGATTCCAAACTCTGGCATCGTATATTTTGGAACTCCCGCCGCATCTTCATCACGACTCCACGATTGGTGAATGGTGCGTCTCTCATGTTTTCCTTGACGATGCAGAGACTGAGGGTGATCTTTGGATTTCTGGATGACTTCGTCCGGATTGACTGCAAACAAGTTATCAATCAACCCAAGTGTACATGAATATTGTGCAAATGAACCCACTGTGCCGTGACAGAGACATATTGTATGGTCGACGAAAAGATGGTGTAATGTGTTAATGCGTCAGGTATATATACATAAATCTGATATCAGATCTCGATCATGATTATCTGAAATCAATTTCATGAACGAGCGCGCTCTAACACGAAGGATGATACCATTCAAAAGTAGACGTACCATTAACACCATTGAGCCCATCACATGGCGATGGAGACGGGGTACATCGCACAAGTTAGGAACTTCGAAAAAGACATGAGGCCATATCCTGACTGACGAGATTATACGAAGTCAAGGTCCGCAGTCAGTCAAATAGCCTGTGGAAATAAACATGTATGCGTACTTGAACAAGACATCGTCGAAGTCTCTGAACTCAATACACCTTGATATTGTTAAGGAACCGGGCTCATTTGTTCATCTTCTGCAAGCCTTGATCGTCACAAGTTCACAGCCAAAATTAGATTCAGAGAACGGATAAAAACACATACGACTGTACTGCCAACATGAGTGGAATCAAGGTCAGTAGCCTTCGCGCCTTCTTCTTCGACTATTAAATTAAGTGAGGTTCTCGTGGTCGGAGATTATGTTTAAACTCCGAAAAGCTCCGGCATAGTCGGCACGATCGGAGTTCAAAAGGTTTCTGCGTAAGCAGTGTAGACTGGTGCAAGGCTCAAACCACAAACAGGGACCTGACAGGGTCTATACGAATAGTTGATCACTCAGGTACAACCTGAGTGAACATTAGAGATGGTGCTATTGCTAAAACCCGCGACGTTTATGCTAGAGACATGGCTGGGTAGCCAACATAAGCATCTTAATTTATGTACAGGTGTAATTTCAATATGTCGTCTATGCACACGTTCCTAAAAGGAATGTCAATCAGCGGCTCTGTGACTAGTAGGTAATAGGCATGAGGATACACACCTCTGAACCATCCACTCTTCACCCAACTTCAAGAAAAAGTTACAAGCACAACCTCCGTCTCCTGAATATCAACACCAGCCGACACAGCAACATTCTCCACAGACAGCTCGCCGCTCACTCGAGCATCGGTCGTCTCATAAGTCTGTCCTCCCCAAGTAACCCCGCTCGTGTCGTCCGCGTGGCTACGTACATTTCCAGTAAGAACACCCTCATGCACCGTGCAGACATTTCAATTCTTCACTCACCCGATAGCCAACCTCTTGATCGACATCTCCGTCGGCGCAATTCCGGAAAATGAGAAATCAAGATGTACGCTCGAGCGATTCGTGTCCCCACTCAAGAAAGCCTGCGAGTTTATGAACACCGCACGCGAAAGGATACCCACTTCAAAGAATGCGTATCCGGCAATTCGAGTATTATCAATTGAGATCTCCGTCGCCTTTGTGTTTCCGCCTTTCCCAATGGCCTCGGCGGCGATGATGGCAGCATAATACGCAGGTTGGACATGAGGTGCTAGTGGCGTGGAAAGCGTTGAACCGTCAGTGATGGACGTGGTGAGAGTTACTGGTTGAATCTAGAAACATGTTGATAGATTGGTTCCTGGTCTGGAATAGGTAGGACTTGCTCACGAAGTTGTACTTGTACCCAATGCCTTCATGAAAGAACAGTCTACTGATGCCAATTTGAGGGCTGCAAAAGGGACGTTAGCGAACTGGATCAGCAATGCGTGATGACCTGAACGCACGAGAAAAGAGCATAGTCCAAAGCCCACAAAGCAGCGCCTAGGTTGGCGAATTCATCAACCAGTGTGATTCTGAGTAAGAGGGCTTATGCTAACCTGCTGTGTTCGATACACCAGGAGCACCCTATAACGTAAAGTTCAATGATTTCACATGGCAATGTAAGAAGAAAACCAGCTACTTACATGGCACGAATAACTGTTGGTTTCACCCAAGACATAATCTAGCCCTTGAGCATGGGTAGCTGCAATATCAGGAGAAAACGAAGATAGATTGCTGCGGATTGTCGCTTTCGTCATTAGATCTTGCAAAAGACCTCCATTACCACTGCAGAAGGAGCCACTGGTGTCGAGAAAAGGGATCAGAACTGTACATTGAACGTAACTTCATGGTAGTGGTACCTATAATGATGCTCCGAGATGCTATAATATGTGGTGATTAGACCAATTAGGATGTATGCGATCCAAGAGACGCGTACACGGTGATCAACGATCCGGGGGTTGATGACAAAATTCCGTTACTGAAAAGCCCTTGAGGAGAAAAGCCCGTAGTCGTGTGTGACGAGCCTGCAAATGCACCTCCCTGGAATTTAGTAGTCGAAGCGCGAGAGATTCCAGCAGCTGCAGAGACATTCGTAGCAAAGGTAGTCCACCTGGAGATTTCGTAGTCAGAAATCAGTACGACCTTGGAGCAGAACAAATAGTTCTCACTGAGACACGTAGGTAGATATATTGAAGTTTGAAGCCCTAAGACCATTGTTCGGGTAAAGATCTGCCTCGTTCCCAATCTCCACGAGATCCAGCACGATCCCAGCATTCTTCACCGCGGAAGACGAGAAAGCCCTCCTAATCGACTGAGCTTCCAAAAAAGCTGCGGTGATATTGTCCTGACCGAAATTCACGCCCCAAGTGACATGAGTGTCTACAAAACACCAAATGAGATTCTTAACGGCAGATTATTCAAGAGTCGAGAAACTCACTTCGTGGTAGGAATTGTGCAGCTTCGTAGTATGCATTCCCGACCACAATTGAAGTCGCTTCAGGATATGGTACTGTCGTGGTTGGCGGCGGAAATTGCGTTTGAGCCTGAGCCGACTACATATACAATTGCAGGCGTCAACAATCGAACACCGAGTCCTCAATAACACCCTACATACCTGCAGCCCTGGATTAAAATTCGTGTGGTCTTCAGAATCAGCGCCAACTCTAATATGGGGAACTTCTCCGGAAAGACTAGCAAGGTTGTCGAGCGCATTGAAGAAGAACGTGTTCCGCGATGACGCGCCGACCCAGTCTGTCCAACGATCTTGTTCAATGGAGAAGGAGATGAGAGAAGGCGAAATCACCGGAGCTCCAGATGGTGCAGTCAATGGAACGTTCACTGTTATGGCATGAACGACCACGGGAAGGGAAAGGACCGCAAGCCTCAACATTTCTGAGCAGGGAAGACTTTTGCAGCCTAGTCTGGACTTTTTTATATCTACGAGATCAGCATTGAGGGGAAGTGTGATGCTTCGAACTTGCCTTTCAGGGTGATATCACCTCGTGGGTAGGCAAGCTGGTCAATGCCGTCGAAAGACAATACACCAGCAGGGGTTGTTACTTATCCTGCCGTGAAAAAAGCATCCCGGAGACGTCTTGTTAACGCCGCAACTCTGGCGAACAATCCAATCGTGGAATGCCACACACCAAGGATATGTAATTAGTTGCGTGCAGTACATCGCAGAAGCATTAATTTGGCATTGACATAAATTTCTCCTTTTTGTATGAGCTGGCGGATAAAATTATGTATCAGTGTATAGCAGCGTGTAAAGAACAGCTCATTGCATACCTCGAGGCCCCTTGCACCTGTTCAGTTATTCTCAAAATCGTGCCCACATGACCAGCTGTAACGTGGACCATCAAAGAAAAATGCGCTCAGAAAGGCGAGTCTCGCGGTGGCAGCCCCAAATAGTTGGAAGCCTGAGCAACCCACAAGAAGGATTTTAGAGCAAGACGTCCGTAGCACGGGAGTCCTCATCAGACCTTGAGGGAATCGCTGGGGCTCATGACTGCGCCCGAATTTGAGTTCTTCTCCTTTTGCAGTTCGGGCCGTGAGCGAATCGCAGCCTGTTATGACATGTATTGAGCGCCTATATCCGAGACCCAGAAGGTCCACCACTCCTGGGCAGCCCAAATTGAATTCGTATATGTCTTCCTTTTATGTGTAACGCTAAGTACATCGGACGTCAACACCTTCCTTAAAACAAGCTCAATCAGTGACGCTGGGAATGGTGGAGATGCAGATGCAGATACGCACCATCGATCAACTCACTCTTCAGCCTCAACGAGCTCAACGTCAACGTCAACTTCAATAGAACGTCAAAAGCACAACCTCCGTCTCTTGAATATCAACACCCGCAGACACAACCAGATTCTCTACAGACAGCTCGCCGCTCACTCGAGCATCAGCCGTTTCATACGTCTGACCTCCCCAAGTAACACCACTCGTGTCATCCGCATAACTAAGTATATGCACTCCTGAGGAATCTATCCAACGGATATCAATTAATGACGATGAACTCACCCAATCGCCAGCCGCTTGATCGACATTTGGTTCGGTGCGGTTCCAGTGAACGAGAAATCAAGGTGTATGCTCAAACGATTCGTACTGCCGTTCAAGAAAGCCTGCGAATTAATGAACACTGCACGCGAGAGGTTGCCATTTTCAAAGAAAGCGTATCCAGCAATGCGAGGATCATCAATTGATACTTCAATCGCCTTCGTGTTTCCGTCTACCAATAGCCTCGGCAGCGATGATGGCAGCATAGTACAAAGGTTGGACATGAGGTGGAAGTGGTGCGGAGAGCGTTGAACTGTCACTAATGGACCTGGTAAGAGTCACTGGCTGGATCTAAGGATTTTTTTTCAGAGGGTTCTGGATCTTAGCTTGTATGCAATAGACTTGACTCACGAAATTGTACTTGAACCCAATGCCTTCATGGAAGAACACCCTAGTGATCCCAACTTGAGGTCTACAAGGTCTATGTCATCTATATTCGAATAACAATAGATGACGGGTAGAACACACGAGAAAAGTGCGTAGTCCAAAGCCCACAAAGCTGCACCTGGAGAAGAGAGTTTATCAATTACAGAGCTTTGAGTGAGACGGAATATCCTGACCTGCCGTGTTTGATACATCAGCAATACCTTATCAAACTCTGGATTGATGACGTTACAACATACAAGGAATGAAACGGTCATACATGGTTCGGAAAGCTGTTCGTTTCGCCCAAAACATAATCCAACCCGTGAGCGTGAGTAGCTGCGATATCGGGAGAAAACGAAGATAGGTTGCTGCGGATAGTCGATTTCGTCATCAGGTCTTGCAGTAAGTCATCGCCGTTAAAATCGTAGCTACTGTTCACGAAGGTGAAAACGTTTTTTGAGCGGAATGTCTGTGGAGTGACACCTGTAATGGTGCTCTGAGATGCTACAAGATGTCCCAGTCAGAAAAAAAAGACGTGACGTGACATGAGCAGCAAGATGGACCTACGTATTGATAAGAGATCCTGGAACTGAATCCAAAATTCCGTTAATGAAGAGCCCTAGAGGGGAAAACCCCGTAGTTGTATGCGACGATTCTGCGAATGCACCTCCCTGGAATTTAGTCCTCGACGTGTTAGAAATTCCCGCTCCTGCGGAGACATTAACAGCGAAAGGGGTCCGTCCACCTGATCAGGTTCGTAGTCAGAAAAAGAGCAAAATTAGGGAAAAGATTTATACTCTCACTCTATCACATAGGTCGAGATATTGAAGTCCGAAGGTCTCAGGCCGAAATAAGTGTAAAAATCCGCCTCGTTCCCGATCTCAATGAGATACAACTTGATCCCTGCATCCTTTAGAGCGGGAGACGAGAACGCCTTGACAATTGACCGAGCTTCCAAAAATGCCGCGGTGAGATTGTCCTGCCCGAAATTTACACCCCAAGTGACGTGGGTGTCTATAGCGCTCCTTTTAGCCTCGCAAAAATAAAGCATAGGACAGTCAAAATACCTACTTGGTGGAAGAAATCGTGCGGTTTCATAGTAGGCATCCCCGACGGCAATTGAAGTTGCTTCTGGATATGGTACTGTCGTGTTTGGCGGTGGAAATTGCGCTTGCGCCTGAGCCGACTATGCAATGCAGGGCGTCAACAGCCGGAAAAAAAAAAAAGAGTTCTCGGTGAAACCTTGCATACCTGCAGCCCTGGATTGAAATTCGTGTGATCTTCAGAATCAGCGCCGATTCTGATATGGGGGACCTCTCCGGAGAGACTAGCAAGATTGTCGAGCGCAATAAAGAAGGATGTGTTCCGAGATGTTGCGCCGACCCAGTCTGTCCAACGGTCTTGCTCAATTGAAAACGAGATGAGAGATGGCGAAATTATTGGAGCCTCGGATGGAGCAGTCAATAGAACTGTCACTGTCAAGCCATGGGCCAAGACGGGAAGGGCAAGGACCGCAAGCCTCAACATTGTGAGCTCGACTGTTTGAACCCCCCCTGGATAGATTCTTTTTATCTGACTTTGCGCATGATGGTTAAAGTAGAAGGTAATGCTTCGAAATTTGACACTTGATATCAACTCGCACTTAGGTCCTTAGGTACCTAGGTAGCGAGCTGTTTAACAGCCGTTTTCGCCAACGAGGCACAGTGCCGTGAAAGTTCCAGGTCACAGTATACGTATTCTGCCGACCAAGCTCCAGGTGAAATGTACAGTTATATGAGATTTGTGCCAAGGCCATCGCGTATGAGTGATATGACTCCTTGCCATAACATGAGCTGGCGGTCGACAGAATCATACATTAGTTTGCACCAGTGGCATCGCATGAACAGCTCGCTGCGTACCTCAAAATCCAACCTCTCGCCCTTGCGCTCAGTCTACTACCCAAAATCGTGCCCAGGCCCCGCGCGACATGAATAAAAAGGTGAAGGTCATTTATAAAGTGTCTCACTTCAGCGACAGCACCAGAATTGATGGAGCCCGCCATTCCATGAAAGAATCCGCTGGCGTCGAATGGGAAAGCGTAGAAACGAGCTGGAGATACAATAAGCCCTGGGATCAGAGAAGATGCTCTTGAGTATTGATTGCGACTAGATTCATGGTTAAAGAAGAAACTTGTAGCGTTCCACAGCCTATTCGCTTGAACTGCTGCCTTCTGAATGATGGGAAAAGGTACTGAAGAGCTTGAGGAACCAAAATATTTGGGCATTGACATGGCACCCGCTTCGCTACATAGATTTTTTGCCTTTCGAATAAACGTTTTTACGGTGAAAAAGGGTAGGAGAACAAGACTACACAATGTCAAGTCGTTTAACTGCCTACTTTACATCACGACGTATTTACTATACAATAGACGATTTTACAGTAGTTTATCAGTTACTGAAGAAATAAGATAAATGTTTCAAAGACCCCCCTAGTCGAGTATGTTAAGTGGCTCAAGAGCCTCGAGCCAGCCCGAGCCGTGTAATGGAAAGACACTCGAAGGCTGAAAAGACTGTTGTTATTCAAGAGATCACTCACTCTCGGATCCACTGTCACTGCCAAACTTCTTGGGAGCTGGCGTCAGAGTGACGATACCCGTCTTCTTGACCTGATCATGCTGAGGACCAAAGTACCTCGGAGAGTCAAAGCTCCAACTACAGAGTAGGATAAGTATCAGATCAGAAAAAAAAACAGAAAAAGAAAAGAAAGAAACGCGTACTCAAGATTTCCTCTCACGAATTGAGCTTCAGCCAATATATACTTCCCAACAGCTGCATCAATTTCAGGACCCCAAGAAGGTAGACGGGCTTTGGCAGACAAGTAACGATCCATCAACTCCTCGTAGTATACACCGACGTAGTCGCATGCAGCCTGCAAATCAAGATTCTTCTCCTTCATGAGAACAGTGACCACATTGCTTCCGCCGTGTCCTTTCGCTTGTTCCACGTTATAAGAATAAACGTCCTGATTGACTAAACCGTTAGAGTCAGAGAAAACTAGAGAGGTAGACATTGCTTACATTGGACCAGCAAACGAGGTCAACAGAGGCCCAGTACATCTCCGAGAATACTGGATGATCAATCACCTCTTGGGGAATATCAAAATCTATGATATATTCGACCAGATCGAAGCAAGGTCTGATAGCGCTGTTCTCGCGACGAAGGGCGACATAAGATTCAAGATCGAGGATCTCTCCGCGTTCACGAAGGTCAGCCTCTTGCGCGACACAGTCGGTGTAGCTTTGCAAATGCTGAAGGAAGCGCTCATTCACTTGAGGACTTACACGTTTACTATAACGCGCTTTGAATCTGTAAATCTCGTCATTAGTCTGACGAAAAGTAAAAAAAAGTCCCTTCCGCGAAATAAGACTCACTCTCTGCAAAGTTCAGTCAATTCGGAGGTATCACCATTGTCGATATTTCGCATGGCATCCATGAAAAGTTTGCCAGTGTAACCAGCGTCTTTACCATTCTGATCGTCGCTGAGTTCGTCGAGGACGAAGAGAAGGTTGATCTAAGATAACATCATTGAGCAAGGGACAGCGAGGAAACAAAAGTGGAAGACGTACAAAGTCGCACATTGTTCGAAAATCTTCATAATCTGCCCAGGGGAACGCGTAGGCTACGAGAAGTTCATAGATGTCTTGCATGAAGGCAGCGCGTTTCCGGTCGTTGAATACAACATGACTGTTGACCCACGCCGACGATTCTGCGCCTGCCGCTTTCAAGTGAGGGTTTTTCGTAGAGCTTTCGAACGGACAAGCGGCCAAGAAGTCAGGAAGAACAATGCGGGTAGGATCAGGAGACATTTTGACAAGAACTTGCTAGAAACTGGACGAACTGGGAGCAGTAGGTGTGCAGAAAGAAGAAGGCTAAGAGGTCCTTTTATACGGGATTCTGGGGCAACATATCGTTAGGGGGGTTTAGAGTACGCTGAAATTCTTCAAGCATTGGTCTCGTAGTGTCTGCGACAAATTCGGGATGTGCAAAACCCGAACCAAAGAAATCTAGATACACATGATCAGCTGCAAAGGCTTAGCAAGTGGACGAGAGGTAGTAAGGGAAAGCTGGGCATGAACATTGCAACAGATTCAGTGATATTGAACTCGAGTTTTTCACTATGAAAAATCGAATTCAGAGCTTGTCGTCGATGCTTTCTTGCAATACAAAGATTGAAATGTTGACGTTGAATGCTGAAGGTGAAAGACAGCGAGAGAAGTGAGGATCCGGACTTTTGCCCCTGAGAGATGTGTACCTAGAGAGGTCTCGTGAATACCGCAATCGTAAACCGGCGCAATTGATCAAGGGGCCCTCGGAACTGTATAGGATCGATGTTTACTTTAAGTTTTAAGGACCTCTGGCCGACCAACCGACCGGTAGTGAGAACAACATACCAAATATGGAAGGATATCATGTGATACAGGCTTACGCGTATGTAACAGCTGCGCAACATACGATGTCTGTCTGCTTTCTTACTACATACCAACCTTTTCTAGAGGCCTTACAGTCAGAGCAAATCCATCTAGCAACCTTTCGCCGTCTTCGCTCTCGCTTGGTTTTTTGACGATCTTTCGACCTTCGGTGCACCTGATAATTTAAGCGATGAATCAGAGTTGGGCGAACCTACAACTTCTCAGACCTCTCGTTCGGACGTTCTCGAACAAGGGTCGGAGGACAGAAGTGACGAGTAACATCCAGATACACACATAGAGTCCTTCCAGAATCTCTCGATATACTTTTCGAATAAACGTCGTTACGGTCAACAAGGGTGGGTGGGAGAGGGCCATGGCCCCGCGAAGCACAAAATAAGACTGTAGTACACAATGTTCATTCGTTTATCTGTCTACTTTACAACACGACATATTTACTTTCTATAGACGATTTTACAGTAGTTTATCAATTACTGAGAAAGAGATGAAATAAGATAAATGTTCGAAAGACCCCCCTGGTCGAGTACTTCAAATGGCTCAAGAGCTTCAAGCCAGCCCGAGCCGTGCTAATGGAAAGACACTCGAAGGGTGAAAAGACTGCTGGTATTCAAGGGATCACTCGCTCTCGGATCCACTGTCACTGCCAAACTTCTTAGGAGCTGGCGTCAAAGTGACGATACGCGACTTCTTGATCTGATCACGCTGAGGACCAAAGTACCTCGGAGTGTCAAAGCTCCAACTACAGAGGTATAATAAGTATCAGATCAAAAAAAAAAAGAAAATAAAGAACGTACTCAAGATTTCCTCTCACGAATTGAGCTTCAGCCAATACATACTTCCCAACAGCTGCATCAATTTCAGGACCCCAAGAAGGTAGACGGGCTTTGGCAGACAAGTAACGATCCATCAGCTCCTGGTAGTATACACCGACGTAGTCGCATGCAGCCTGCAAATCGAGATTCTTCTCATTCATGAGGACAGTGACCACATTGCTCCCGCGGTGTCCTTTCGCTTGTTCCACGTTATAAGAATAAACGTCCTGATTGATTACACCGTTAGGGTCAAAGAAAACTAGAGAGGTAGACATTGCTTACATTGGACCAGCAAACGAGGTCAACAGAGGCCCAGTACATCTCCGAGAATACGGGATGATCGAGCACCTCTTGGGGAATATCAAAATCCATGATATATTCGACCAGATCGAAGCAAGGTCTAACAGCGCTGTTCTCGCGGCGAAGAATGACATAAGATTCAAGATCGAGAATCTCTCCGCGTTCACGAAGGTCAGCCTCTTGCGCGACACAGTCGGTGTAGCTTTGCAAATGCTGGAGGAAGCGTTCATTCACTTGAGGACTTAAACGTCTACTAAATCGCGCTTTGAATCTGTAAATCTCGTCATTAGTCTGACGAAAAAGTAAAAAAAAAAAGTCCCTTCCGCGAAATAAGACTCACTCTTTGCAAAGTTCAGTCAATTCGGAGTGATCACCGTTGTCGATATTTCGCATGGCATCCATGAAAATCTTGCTAGTGTAACCAGCGTCTTTACCATTCTGATCATCACTGACTTCATCAAAGACGAAGAGAAGGTTGATCTAAGATAACATCATTGAGCAAGGGACAGCGAGGAAACAAAGGTGGAAGACGTACAAAGTCGCACAATGTTCGGAAATCTTCATAACTTGCCCAGGGGAACGCGTAGGCTACGAGAAGTTCATAGCTGTTTTGCATGAGGGCAGCGCGTTTCCGGTCGTTGAATACAACATGACTGTTGACCCACGCCGACGATTCTGCGCCTGCAGCTTTGAAGTGAGGGTTTATCGTAGAGCTTTCGAACGGACAAGAGGCAAAGAAGTCAGGAAGGACAATACGGCTAGGAGCAGGAGACATCTTGATAAGAACTTGCTAGAAACTGGACGAACTGGAAGCAGTAGGCGTGCAGAAAGGACAAGGAAAACATGTCCTTTTTATACGGGTCTCCGAGGCAACATATCGTTAGGGGGTCTAGTCGGGTACTACGCTGAAATTCTTCAAGGATTAGCCTCGTACTAGTGTCTGCGACAAATTCGATGTGTAAAACCTGGACCGAAGAAATCTAGGTACACCCTGGTACACCTGATCCGTTGCGCATGCTTAGCTAGTGCTCTTGATGGCGCGAGAGGTAAGAAAAAAAAAAGCTGGGCCTTGAACATTGCAACAGATTCAGTGATATTGACTCGAGTTTTTCACGATGAAAAATGAACTTTAGAGCTTGTCGTCGATGGGTTCTTGCAATACAAAGATTGAAACATTGACGTTGAATGCTGAACGTGAGAGACAGCGAGAGATTTGAGGATCTGTACTTTTGCCCCTGGAGAGGTGTAGTGTGTCGTGAAAATCGCAATCCCAACCGGTGAAATTGATCCTTTTTTTGAAATCCAGGGCAACCTCGATCCCAAAATGAGTCTAGTTTAGGGTGAATTTGTCCGGCACCAGATTACCTCAGATAGCACTAGATTTTAGGATCTGGTCAAATTTGATTTGTTTTGCATTAAGCTAATAAACATCTGAAAAAAAGATTAAATTGCGGAGCCGCGTGTGTTTCTCCCGGTTAGGAGGTCTACTCTAAGGAACGCTACTCGTACAGTAGTCTCTGCGGCTTTCTTTGCTTTAACTTGAATAAGGATCGATACATCTTCATTCTTGTCTAACAGTCCAACACGTCTACTACTTCTAGTCTTGTATTCATTCTTTGAGATTTTACGATAGTAAATACTAGCGCAAGAATTTGATAAGCTGTACGGTAATTGCTGTCTTCAATGCCGCAAGGATACTTTCTCGAATCTCAAATCTGGAGGTTGTCATGCGTGAATCGCGGATGAACTTAAGGGTGAACGTTGAACGTTGAACCTTTTAGCCAATTTTTCACTGCAACCTCCTCGCCATGTGCTATATATACATCGTGAATATCGTCAAATACATACTCAAAATCCTACAGGAAGACATGTTCAACTTGTTTTGAAATCGAACATGTGCCATGTGCACTCTGCGGTAGATCGCGTTGCGTTCTGCGTTTGCCAAAATACAATTTCGTGGCTTGAACCCGGTGACCAGGAGGTTTTGACAATTCACTTAGTCAAAATCATGTTGTAGGGGATTATACAGGATTATACCAGGCTATCTTTGTGCCGTCCGGACCCCTCTTACAGTCATCAAATTCCACTTTCCTCATGATCAACCAAAGCAGGTTTTGCATAACTGCAACGCCAGCAAGGCGCATGGCACCCCTTCTTCCATGCCAACACGTAAGCTTTAACTGCAAAACCCGTGCCGGATCGTCTTTTGAGATAGTGGATAGCGTGTTGACTACGATATACTCGAGTTCCCCAACTCTGATTTCGCGATTGGCGTGTCGGAAAGCGTTGTTAACTCTTGATCCTTATCATTGAGTTGTACAGATGATAAATAAGTATAACCTCACCTGTTCCGACAATTACAACATCAAGTGTACCACCTAGACTTGGAGTAGTAGAGCCAATAAGGGGTGTCACAGTCGACAGTTCATCTGCCGCGGCAGGCACTCCTACTTGAGCTACGAGCATGCTGAGCTATTTGCGTGCCCTGATCGGAAATTCGTTCGTTTCAGCATCAGCATATGGTGTACATACATAGGAGCTTACGGTAACGTCCAGAGCCAAATTCAAATCCTGATACCAAAAATATCCAACAATCCTAGCTATCGAGCTCGTCAGCGTGGCCATTGAACGACATTGAACGTTTGAAAGTTTGAACCCTGAAAACATGCGCAGTGACCCCAGTGATTTACATACGAGGTTCATATATGATGCCCGCTGCCGTTCAAACATTCATGGGTCAATTCTGTAATCGTAGGTGAGGCCAGACATCTTCGAATAGTATCAAAGGCATACATAACTCACGGGACACCAAAATGCAAGCTAAAGACAATAAGTCTGCGCCTCCGATTCCACTGATCAACCCTTCCAATGATATTTGCGCTAGTGTCTTGCTAGTATCGGCAATGTTGTTACTCAAGATGAAAATCCACAACTCAATCAACATGAGTCGCTTCGTCCCGATCGCATCCTGTACGGCGTTCATGAGCTGGAGATTTTGAAGGTTAAAAAGGATACACCACTTGCAGCGGCTCTTCCTGTGACAGGCTGAATGACAGTCGTCGTGAGCAGGTACGAAGTAGAGATCCAAGTCAAGGATCCTTTGACATTCAACGCAGCACCAATAGCTGCGACAATCGTTTCCTCTATGCCACAGATGCGTTCAGTATACTACATACACATGGATAGGTCAATGAGAGCGCACCGAATCCCGATAGCAAATATGAACATGGCTAGACCCAGACTGTAGAATAGTACCTCCCTCAACCCTCCGTCTCAACATCTCGCTCGTAGGACTGACTGCTCACCTCATCTAAATGAGACCTGGACAAGAGACATGTCGTCGAACTTTTTTGGAAAATCCTGTGTGCCTTGCTGAGCGTCCATTTGAATGCCAGATTTTCTTGAACTTCGACCGGGACTGAGTCGGAATTTTGGGCAAGTTCAATTGTTTCTTCCTGGACGTTTGTCATCGTAGAGAACAGAAACAGGAATCTTCCGCGAAAGACGGATTCAGTGTCATTTTGTTTGAAATTACGAATGGTAAACCGTGACGAAGGCGCTCGAGGGCCCCTGATAATTCCCACAGAGCTCT
>JH814982.1:0-12036 GCA_000296255.1 Omphalotus olearius VT 653.13
ACTTCCTATAACCTTACGAGAGGTCTTTGAAATGGGAATCTCGGAAGTTGGTCAGGATCTTCTTGCCGTGTCGTCTTTCTGCCTCCACGCCATCCAGCATCTGAGGGACACTATCAAGTCGGAATCGGAATTTGGTGTCTGGATGAGCATGGGCTCTCCGTGGTCTCGTGAAGCCCACGTTGTTCTCATACTATGGGACAACTATTGTGATGGTGTTCCGCATCCTGGTCTAAAGATAATGCTCAAAGTTGTTCGACGAATGGAGCAAATGCTAAAAGAAGGGGGTATTGAGAGGTTCCCGAAGTGGTATATATCGAAGAACGAGATGGACAGCACTGATGAGGGGTATAATGCCCCGGCTGATTTTAGATGGCACTTACCTGTTGTCTGTACTCAGGCAGTGTAGGAACATGTTCCTTGTATTCCTCGTTTACTTGTTGTCTCTGCCGTGACTGTATCTAATAATTCAATGTGTACCACGCCTTTCCCTCTTGCCCCATGATCTATTCCAATGTTCACCGTATCACTTCTATCTATGTTGATAAACGTCTAACTTTGAAACAAATCAGGATTTTGTTTGCTTTTTGCCTTCTCGATAAGCAGCTTCTGGATCCCATCGTATGTTTTCCACTTTGTGAGCAAGCTTTTCTCCAGCTTTTGTCATGATGTGCAAAGGGTACGCGTGAAGTCGAGGTAGCTGGAAGCGTGTCGTGAAGGGTAGGTGGAAAATGCGACGCGTCGCGTCTGCCAACAACCCACCGGGGGCTAATTCGTCGTCAGCGTGAGCCGCGGATATGACCATAAAGGCGTCTTCCCTACCCCCCAGCGTCTTCTCGAGGTCCCCATTAGGATAATATCAAACAATGGACAGGCGACAATTCCAAAGCTTTAATGAAGGTGTATCGATAGTATCTTCTAATAATACTACGTAGGCCCCAACGGCCGCCTCCCGCCAATTCGCTTGGATCCCCTCCAATTCTGCTTGGATCCCCTTCGACCCAAGAAACCAAACGTTCTCTAGCCTCTTCTCCAGGGGATGAAACCAGTCGCCAGGCCAGAAACGCGCCCATTCTCGCGCTGCGAGCAAATCCGTCAGCCCCCCTCCCCGCGCGTCGCCAGCCCCGGATCCTCGGATCCCGCACCCTGGCGGACCCAGAGCCATCCTCAGACCATTCCCTAACCTTCCGAGCCCCTCTCACGAGTGCCAGTCGCCGGTCTGGGGCGCTGCCGCTCTCTGGACGCCCCTTTCTCCGCGGGGCGGGGTCCCCGAGCTTGCCAGAGGTGGATCCAAGTTGAAGCGCTCTGCCATGCCAGTACTTACGTAGATTATTGCTCAACTCAAAGGCGGGACGTGCATTCATCAGTCCCAATAACCTCGAATTTCTCACATCAAACAAATAATATGATTCCAGACCAGATCAGGATAGCCAATACATGACGAGTGAGAGTGAGGAAGGGGGATGGAATAAGCAACGGCTTGTATCAAGGGCTACGACTCTATATATGCAGGGTCTGATTAGCGAAGGTTCGACATATTCGTCACAGGGACATACTTTAATCGCGGAGACAGACATGATTCCAGCTCCATTCCAGTCCGACCCCTACTTTATCCCAAGCCAAACCAATGCCAAGACCCAGCTAGAACCCAACGCTCACAACGTCTCAACCAATCCTTTTCTCAACGAAACAGTTCCGAGGCCAGAAGGCGCGAGATGAAGGGAGGAAGGAAGGGGAGGAGCGGCTACTCGAACTCGAATAAGCTTGGTGTGGGTACACAAGGACAGTGTTTATACAGGTCGTCCCAAAAATTTCGCTTTAGAGAGAATGGGGTATGTAAGTATCAAAAGATCAACGTGTTTTGAGAGAAGATAGGTATAAAGGGATTAAAAATGCGTCGGATGTCGAAGGGGAGACAGGAAAGACGAGATGTCAGACTTGGAGCTTGATGCGTGAATGTGAACGTGAACGTGGGGAAACTCTGGAGAAACAAAAAAAAACCCAATAGGAGGAGCGGGTGATGAACGAGGGGTATAAAAAATTGCGTCCGAATTCATTGAAGGCGCTTCGGTGCGACGCGCAAAACCAGAAAGAAAACCCCACGCATGCACGATCACGGAAGAAAGAAAGAGAGAAAAGAAAAACAAGAAAAACACATTTACCCACCTCCACAGCTCATACACATAGTTTCATCTTCGCCACCTCAACAGTCCCGATTGCTCCACCCAAAAAGCGCCCCACTAATAGTCTTGTACGCCACGCATATAATGTTAGACGCGCCAGGACGGATGCTGCATGTGAGATTGGACATGTTCATAAGCTGCGGGCGAAGAAGGAGATTCAGTAACGGGTGCAGGTGAGAACGAATCGAACAGGAGCACTGTAAAAGGGTACCAAAGCAAACACGTTGTGAATACAAAAGAACTCACGTGGAACTCTTCCGACCTAAATAAAGGCCTCATCCATGTCCTGCCAATGTCGCCGTCTTTTCAAGTACCCTGCCAGCTGCAAACTGCGTCGCAAATGAACTGCAACTCACTCTTCGTTCACGAGTCAAGAAAGACCCTTGCCCGTACTTAAACTCGACTTGAAGTATGGCCTCAGGAGGCCGCAGAAGACAAGTAAATCATGACAGAATTAGAGTAGAAGGACCGTGAGGCGGGTAAAGGAGCGTGCGTGGGAAATCCCACGGTTTTCCATCCTCTTCCTCCGAGTTCTCGCGATCGAGGCTCCTACAGCTTATTAAAGTACTTCAAGTCATGGCATCATGTTCGGGAATCTCTGTTACAGTTTGAAGACATATCTGTGCCACTTTTTCCAATATCAATCTTTTTTTCACAAGTTTCTGAGTGTATTGTCTTGGGTGAGTTCTCTGCGACAACGAAGGCGCCAATCCAGTTCACTGAACGTGTTAAACCGGCAGCTTGAGAGAACATTTCACTAGTGCGTCGACTCGATTCTTTTTTATCTGCTCGGTGGCTAATCTAGCGTAAAGTTAGATATGTTCTCGTCAAGTTCTCGTAGCCCGTCGAGCATCCCAAGACTCATCTCGAACATCGCGTAGGTACCAAACACGATTGATGAGATATCGTTCAATCAAGTTTTGTTTTCCCAAGCAAGCGCATGATCCTTCCGTGAACGAAACGACTTCCCTTCTAAACGCATACAACGTAACAACGTAAGGACGTGGAATCTGAATTTCTCATGTCTTCAATTTTGATGCAGTTTATGTTAGTACCCGCGGATCTTGAAGGCTTTTTCACAATGAGCGCTCCGTTACCATCGGATTATCGCGTCGGAGGGTAGGCTGGTGCAGGGTGCAGGCTGGAACAGGGCCTGCAGGTCTCAATGACAAGAATTAGCGTTGGTGCAGTGTACATCCAACGAATGCAGAAGTTCTCCTCGAGGATTGATAGACGAAGTCATTGACGACATGCTCGCCGCTCGGGGAGCGACCAAGTGATGGCCCTGGAAGATTGTGGCGCTTTGTACTAGTACTTTCAAGTTATACGATTCCTATGGGTATATAGTACAAAATTGAGTCTACCTGTAGTTAAATTAAGAGCTTGAATAAACTCCTGCAACTAAAAAGCACATCGACAAAGGACTATCTACTAAACTACAATGTAACTAGATTCATGAGAGTCCGGTAGTGCTCAACGTTAGTCCTTTCCCCTCTCAGGAGAGGTATTAGGCTTCGCATGCTTCGTTCTTGGCTTGATTTTATTTCTTTTCAACGACAGCGGTCTGTCTTTACCACGGAGTCTCGAATACACGCCGCATGCATTGCATAACTGCTCCCCAGTCTTGCTCCTCCTCCACACCGACGTGTTGCGGGTGTGACAATGACTACACTCCGGCCCTGTCCCATCCCTCTCCGAGCTATCAGAACTCTCGTCATCAAGGTCCGCGTCGATGAGCTCCTGAGGACGAAGCTTATTACGCTGCTGGAGGTAGAGACCGCACGCATTACACAGCGGCTTTAACGTCGTCGGTTCTCTTCGCCAGAGTGGTGTAGAGGTCGCATGACAATGTGAGCACATTTTTACGCCACTGCCGAGATCGGCACTTCGTCGTCTCGAGGTCCTTCCAGAATTTGGCACAACTAGAACAGGCGACGGCGAAGGAGACGGTGAGGAAATCGTAGAGAGAGGGGAACACGATGCGGGGAGGTGATGATTAATGACGGGCTTAGACTCGTAACTGTCTCGTATGCTCGGCAGAAGCGAGTCGTTCGTCCAAGACGGAAGCGACGATGAGGAGTTGGAATCAGGCCACTGTGACGACGGCCATACGTCCATGTTTGATGAGTCATATAACGAGTTTGGATGAGAGCCCCCTCGATGATCTGTGGTGCGCAGAGAAGCATCATACGAGTGCATACCGCGCGGATAGGGAACGATTCCAAGAGGTTGGGAGTCATCTGGCCACCCAGGCATCCCGCGCGGGTGGCGTTGATGCGAAAACGAAGAGGGCAAGACAACGTTATGGCTGGGAGCATCGAAAGCAGGAGATTGAGCTAGGAAATAATAAGTGTCGATGAAAAGATAGGATGCACTGCAGATCACACACCATAATTCCAATACTGCGACGAGGTAGGGTGATAGGATCGTACGGGATATGTCTGGGCAGGGTACTCCATATGATTCTCGTCAAAAGCGAAGATGGTATCGTCTCGAGAGTTAGGATGCATTTGTAGGGATGAGGAGAAGAAGAGCCTGCTTATATATGGCTGTAGAAGATAATGATGGATCAGTGAGGGACGGAGTCTTTAAGTCGGACAAAAGTTACCGTCTACTGAACAAAATGAAACGAAGACGCGCCGCTTTTTGACGAGCGGTATTCTGGCGTTTGATGGGGCTGAAATCTGTGCAAGTCCATGGACGTTATAAGAGTTGTCGGTAAGCCCCAGATCCAGCATCAACACATCAGCCTCCGATTTTGATGTTCCCCAAAATAAGATTTTTGTAAAATCAGTCACGCCTGTTACGCGTGATTCCTATATATGTTATACCGGCGTGGTCGGGAAATTGAAATTCATCGAAATTATGAAAGTAAAAACACGTCAGCTTTCTCGGCATTGCATGCCGACCACGATATTTGATGCTGTGTTTTCAGGGGCATTAAGTTATGGTAGGCAGCCGTCTTCGCAGCTGCGTAAACGTTCGATACATACAGTGGGGTTTTGTCAGATGTACAGTTCTAGTCTTCAGTTGAAGACATTGTCCATTATTTCCCTTCATGCAGCGCCGGACATTGTCACTCTGATAAGTGAGGTATGATAAACTTTGACTTTACAAAGCAAGTCGTCATGCTCTCTATATACAGTATCGATAGATCGAGTCGTGCAATAAATCTCATCAAGGGGGGTGAAAACTGATTTGAGCAACATCGTTCCTACGGCAACAAATTCCGGATCACATGAAGCGCAGGAGCTGAGGCGTACTGAGACGGCACCGAAGGATGACGACTGACTGACTCGCAGAATAGCACAAGCATGGCTTTTTTCAAAGTACTCTGACAAGCTGCGGGCGGAAGTCTGGTCTGATAAGAACGGCGAAATTTACCGAAATCAAGCGGTACTTCGACATCCATGGACTGCGAACAGATAATTGGTGGCGAGAACTCAGAAAATCCTATGCGTGACTTTGTCTCAACAAGGCAACAGTACACCAACAGTACACCATATGAAACTGCAGCTGACCGAGTTACGCAATGACGGGAAACTATCAAAACATACCTCCAAGCTGAGCGCTGCACAATCGGATGAATGCTCATCTGCTTCGATAGCGGCGGACAGCAACAAGCGAGGAAACCTTGAACGAACTATCGAATAGAGAAAAGCTGTAGTAAAGCTGTAGAAAGACACAATGATCATATACTACTATCAGCAAAAGACTCACCGAACATTTCACAGGCACGTAAACGACGAACAATTGAACAACGCGGTCTCTCGAAACCATCTTGTGGTGGCCTAGCCCTTGAGAAAGAGTTTCCAATAACACTGCCGAAAACATCGTCCCTAGGTTTCTCACACCACAAGGCATCCATATGACGCGTAACCCTATCCGCGGCATTCGGTGGTGAATTAGACTATTCTTCGAAGCCTCGTTGCACGAAGGGGGGCCGCGCCGCTTACAAGTTTCCAGCAGCTCTTCATAGTTCTGCCACGTTCACCGCAACCGAGCACAACCACGAACGTTTCGAGTTTCGAATAACATGAATGTAGGGCCTGATGTAGGCTATGTCGTTTTTTCACGGGTAGTTTTCACCGTGATGGGTACTGTGATGGTACCCCATGAACTTTCTGCACAATCTGGACCAAGCGAGACAAACGAAAAGTGTTGAGTAAAGAGCCCACTTCTGACGATTGAAGGCTTCTGAAGATTCGGTGAATCGCAAAACGAGTCATCGGAGTATCTCCATATAGCGGAAGATAAAAGGCACGATGCCCTTTTGTGACCTCGTGAACTCCGTAGAGAGGAGTGGCGTCGATGAACGTCGATCACGGATCGAAACGAATAGAAAACAAGGACATGAGGAACATCTGGAGGACGGAACGTACAATTGTCCGACGGGTCGAGATATCCAGCGTGAATCTGAATGTATTACTATTAAGACCACAGTTAGTTGTCTCGTCATTGCATTGAAACATGGAGAATCAGGCGCATCACTGCATACCTCGCATCGTAGTATTACCAATAGCACTAGACCCGAATATGCTATGAAAGCGCAGACAACACTTGTTACTTGGTTAGCAGTGGCCGCTGAAAAAAAAATATTATGCGTGTACGCAGCTCACAATTGAGAAATTAGACCCTAGACCCGCCGTGCACTGTGCACTGTGCACCTTCATGATGAATGACCTGTATTCAGTAAAAACGACCTTGAAGCCTCGAAGTTGGATTCGGTCCTAGAGCCAAACGTTCACTCCCGATCAACCTGTAGCATCGACAAGGCGGTACGACTCGTGGACTTCGACTCTAATGCCAATTCGTCCTTTATCCGCGCTAGACAATTCCGATGGACGCTATGATCACGGCCTGCGAAATTCAATAGCGACCAACCTGGAGTACTGCAAAAGAATAACCTTATGAGTTCCGATTTCCAAGGACAGATGCACAAGCCGCCAATACTTCAGAGGGCAAATTGCATTGGCCCAGTGGCGATAAGCGTCCCCCAAAAAGTCACTGCTCGAGATACTGTTAAGATGAATCGTAAGCAGATTTCTAGAAAGTTCGAATTATCTCATTCGAGTCGTCGGTTCGCAAAGATGAAGTTCGGAAAAGCGGAAAATCATAACGCGGAGAATTACCATGAAACTTGCTGACTAAGTACTAAAGCGTTGCCCAATATGACCACATGATGAGAGATCTGAGAGGTTGTAGACTCTAGTAGTGGCCACTTGGAATCAATCTTTGGGACGATACCCTTCAGTCGCCGTCACGGTACGAGGTAGCGTTTCTTTCAGAGGGACAAACGAGTTACACAGTGACAGTCACGTGATATGTGATCAGTGTGACTCAGTGCGGATGTGGCGTCGAACATTTCTCTCCTTTCCTTCATTGTCAATCTGGCCAACTTGTTACTTACTTCTCTTATTTTTATCACGATGTCTCTATTAATTCGACTATTTCACAAAGTGCGTGTAAAAATTTAATTCGGACTGCATGAAGAACTGATCTCAGTGTCGGACAGAGACAGGAATCAGTAGGATGAAGACTTAGACTACGGAACAGCTGAAACAGCTCTGTCCAAGTTGACTGCTGAAATTCCTAAATATCAACTCGAATTGTCAGAGATTCGTCTTCGAGAGCAAGGGCTTGTTGGGGACCTCTTACGCGTTGGGCGTTTGGATGGTATATGTCATCCCGCGGCGGTCCTTATGACGGTATTCTCCCAGTTTCAGGGTAGCTTAGATCCGTCAATTCAAGACACTATACTTCTTACTTCCTCTTTGTTCGCCGCATAGTGCAGATGTGGAATATGGTATATGGTAGGTAGGAAAGGTGATGCTGAAGGTGAGTTATACAGGTTACATCTTTTCTTGATTTGAACTAGCATGAACTGTTCAATAGCTGCTTCGGCAACAACGCGCGAAAGTTGAAGAAATAAAGAAGACCAATCATTACTCTACTCACGACCTTATACGACGATACAAGGAATCATCTCCGTCAGGAACTCTTTCCAGCGTCAAAGGACTCCAAGTGACGACAGTTCTCAGGAACCTATTCATCGGCGCTGAAGAAGTAACTTCTCCGTAAGTTATCATTCTGTCATACAAGTCGTCATGAAAGTCATGAGACCTAAGCTACGGCACCTTCGCATCTGAACCCTTTACGAACAGAATAGTTTGATATAGTTGCCGACTTAGCGAAGAGGATTCATCGCGATGCACTCTGATCTGCGAGAAATGAATTTTATGTTTCCCGCATCATGGGCTCGTTAAAGAGTGTGCGGAAGGATACAAGTTACAAGTAATGTTCTCTTTTTCGTTCCGGTTGCTTGCCCTCACTACTCGAGCAGAAGAATATATTTGCCCGAAGTCCAATCACTATAATCCCTCGAAAACATCCAAAGGACAAGGGCGTCTCCCTCATTCCTGCCTAACCGCTGACGTCACCCAGCCTCTAGGAGTGTTATCAGCCCAAAGTGGCCACCCCGCAGTTCGACTCATCAGACTGCGGAAGGATGCATGCATGACATATGACACTGAAGGCTGATTCTTATCGCAAAGAGTCTAAATCGTCTGACAATTTCAGGCATGAGCCTGGAGATCTCATTCACTGCGCGTAGATCTTCTGCCCTGTGATCGACGTGGAACTAGATGTTTATCGTAGGTTTCCCGTTAGGATGCGCAGCACAAGTATGGGCAGGATCGTCGATGCTTAGGGCGGGGAAGGTCGGCTCAGAGGATCGGCCTCAAAGGAGTGCAGTATCATCCCCTATGTTTTGGTGTACTGTTTCCCTCTGTTTCTTGCTGCTACATCACGAGAACCCTCCTTGTTTTTGATTTTCGACTACTCTTTGGTTCGTGCGCGAATTGGCGACTAGCATCTGATTTGGCTCGAACTTGGGCCAAGCGAATCAAAATCGCTCGTCGTTCCTACCGCTCGATCACGACGTGGTTCACTTGACCGCAGTCAGCCGCAGTCCCTAAGACAAAGCTGAGCTTCCGAAATGCTGAATGTGAAATGAGGCGCCTGGGCTCGGCTGGACTTTGGAGATGCTCCTGAGTCCTGAATCTCGTCACGGCGAAAGTATACCGAACAAATTTCGTATTCTATGGACAAGAGGGGGTCGAAGGGTGTGCAAAGGTACTGCAAAGGTGTGCAATCAATTTGCTCTCTACATAGGCGACAAGTCGGACTTGAAGTGGATGCGGAGAAATGCCTTCCGCCGGCTGCCCTCAAAGGGTCAAGTGTTTGTAAATTGACCACGTCAGCGCTTACCCCCGCTGGCCGTGTCCTGCCCTGTCCCCCTCCTGTCCCCTCCGAAATTCGCGCAGTTTGTATTCGTGTGACCATTGATGACAATGACTCGGCTGCAGCCTGCTGCAGCGCCCAAAATCTTCTCGGTTCTGATTGCGTGATGCTGGTGCGATGGTACGAGCGGCCCAGGAGCAGCCATTTATTTACGGCAACTGTTAGATTGTAGATGAAAGATGGAACGGTTTGTTATGATGTGAAGAAAAATAATTTCCGTGAAACGTAGGAATTTGGGCCAGAGCAATATCAAACAGGGCAGTCGTATGGGGTCACGGTAACAGACAGCGGTAAGTAACTTGGAATAAGAGGATTCGGAGGTCCATATCTCGCGGTCGCACTATTTTCCTGAGGTACCTGTGCGAGACTGATTGATCCTTTATGTTGTGATCCAGCTTGCAAGAGTACGGTATATGTATGTAGTAAAGGGTCTAACCCTTTCCAGAGCCTTTCTCACACTGAACTCCCGTGGCCAGACTCGGAGCCTTAGCCCGTTGCCCATCACGAGGCGAAAGATAACATACAGTAGCCTCGGAGACATACCAGTATGTGTTTGATCAAGATGTTACAAGGCTCAAGCCAACCCTTACTTAGTTACAAGATCTCGTGTACTTATGGTTGCTGCCATGTCGCATTGGGATTTGTAACGTTCATACATATGTTTATGTCAAGCATGTCGAGTTCTCGCAGTCGAAGTCCATATGTACTTCGACACAAATATCAGATTCCACAATTCGCCACCAATGGGAGTCGTTTGCCCCATAACATGGCGACCCGGTGTTAGATTCGCATTCCTGCACAGCTAATCACCGTCGGGAGGTTGTCTCCATTTGCGTCTGAATCATGAGATGGATAAACAGGTATGTGATTTGAATGCTATCTGACAAATGAGGAGACATGAACGAATGGAATACAACGAATGAAATACACGAGTCCGTGGAATATGTGAAGAATGAATGCCAGCATTTCGAATCATTTACGGAAGCTTTTATGAATGGTGCTCGATAGGAAGGTGTATTTGATCCTGACAGGCAACCACCGAATGATGGATGATATTTTCTTGCGCGAGGTACGTTCAGGCCGGGCTGGATGAATTATAAACCAATCGTCTCCTCTCATCTAGAGATATGAACTCACCGGGTGGAACATACACTGCAGCAGAAATCGACGATACAGAAGGAGAGGATTCGACTTCAGCAGCTTCATCAATCATGAATTCAAGCTCCGCGTCGTAAAGGTCATAGAAGTGCGTGGGACGGTCGACGATAGTTTCGGTAGAATACTCGGGGAACGTTCGGCCTGCTAGTCGAGAGGCTGTTCTGCAGTCGTAGGGAGGAAGAGAGGTTATATGCAGTTCAGTTGGATGGACGACTGCTACTGGCGACGAAGGAAATTCGGAGGTGATCAACCTGCAAAAAAAAAAAAAAGATAAATTTGCATCATTAGATGTACCTGGAAACAGACGTACGGGGAGGAAGGGGGCCCAATCTCGATTGGGTCGACTTTGCTGCGCCATCGAGAGACGAATGAGAATCTTTTTGCGTTGGAAACCTCCTCGTCCTGAATACACGTGTCTTCACCATCGCCATCTCTTCACATCATTAATATCAGCGCCTCGGTTGAGGTATGAAAACGTGGTGAAGCTTACCGTCCCAACATCAAGCAAAATTGGTCGTACGACATCACTGCCTTCGTTGTATAGTCAGCGCTAGCATCAACTGTCGAGGCTGCGTCGGTCGAGATCCTTCTGCTACTTTGCATTCCAGCCACCTCTACATTGCGACCAAAAGATAGAACGCCATCGGAACTCGAGGAGCAAATTTCATCGCTAGAAGCTGAAGTATATGTTTGTTCTGGCATCTTCGTAGTGAATAAGCTTTTAATATAAACGAGGGTGGTTGAACGTTTGACGTCGAGTGTGTGGGTCGTTATTGAATATTGAAGCTTTGAAGCCTTCGTCCAGCGGCTGGTCAGTTTGAGTGTCGAACGTTTCGTCCATTTATCTTATGTATCCAGCCCAAGCGAGGACCCCCTAAGGCTCTATTGTGTGCCTCTCGGTCCAGGAGCGAGAGAACAAAGAACCAACGACGGAAGAAATAGAGAACAATAAGCAAAAGACAAAAGACAAAAAGACAAGGCATCCGTTTTAGGGTTTATGATATGCTGCCGACGCTCGGCACGAGGGCCGCCACCCTTCTGCAAACCCTCAATTTGAATCATGCCACTAGGTTATTCTCCTCAGTTCGAACTCGATACTAAGAAAATGGAAAAGGTACTGCTTGAGCTGCATATAAGAACTGTCTTCTGAATATTGCTAAATTAATAGAGGACCCGGGGAATCATTGATCATTCTGAGCCTTTGGCGCGTAGCACTGGCTGGGCCTAGCAGTCAATCCCTTCTCAAAGTCTGTCTGAAGTGGATCGTACTCAGATCGTACTACGTCTTACGTTTTTGCACGAAAACAAGAGTGTCGGGATGGTGACAAGCCCCCCAGTCTACGACGCGTCTCCGCGTCTCCGAGTTACGACAAGTCTTTTCTATACTAAGTACTGG
>JH814982.1:18360-30335 GCA_000296255.1 Omphalotus olearius VT 653.13
TCAGTTTGTTCTCCAATTTGATCATGCACGGCCTGCTTACTCCTGCTTTCATTGCTCTTGCAATTAGTTATGGATCGGTCTCTGCTGTACGTACATCTTCCAACCGAACCGAAGCATCAGTCTAAACTGAGATGCTACGCTTTTAGGCTCCACAAGCAATTACTTTGTCAGTTCAGCCAAATGTAGGAGTATCTATTTTCAATGAAAATTGCCCATAAGTTCACCAATGTTGATGCAGACTACTGCCCTTCCTGCTGGCACCGCTACAGCTCTCGTCTCAGGTTCCAGCGGCTCTATCATTTCCACTACCCTTGATGTACCCGCTACCACTGTAGGTTCAGGGAATGCTACCACGGTGACCTTTGACTCCACTGGCGCCTTTCCTAGTGGTGGTGCAACGACTGTAACGATTGACCCGTCCTGTGCCTTCCCCACCGGAAATGCGACAGCCGTAACGGTTGATCCATCCAGCGCCTTCCCCACCGGAAACGTAACGACTGTGACGATCGACCCATCTAGTGCCTTTCCCACCGGAAATGCAACGACTGTTACGATTGACCCATCCAGTGGTTTACGCAGTGGAGGTGCCTCAACTGTAACTTACGATCCTCCCAGTGCCTTTCCAAGTGGATGTGCGACTGTAACCTACGACCCTCCTAGTGCCTTTCCAAGTGAAGGTACCTCGACTGTGACGTACGATCCTCCTAGTGCCTTTCCAAGTGAGGGTACGACTGTAACTTACGACCCTCCTAGTGCCTTTCCAAGTGAAGGTACCTCGACTGTGACGTATGATCCTCCCAGTGCCTTTCCAAGTGAAGGTACCTCAACTGTAACTTACGACCCTCCCAGTGCCTTTCCAAGTGAAGGTACCTCAACTATAACGTACGACCCTCCTAGTGCCTTTCCAAGTGAAGGCGCGACTGTTACTGTTCACGCATCCAGCAAGGCAGTAGTATCCTCCGCGGTCAGTTCAAGTACCCCCTCCACGTCTTTTGTCTGTGCACCTCAGTTGACCGCTGGTCCCGAAGGACCTGCCACCTACGTAGTCAGCAATATTAACGGTACCTACGTCACCTCGGTGCTAGGTAGCACTACAACTGCCGGCGGGTCTGCTACCGTTACCGCTACCACCACTTCTGTTGTTGGCGGGACTACTACTGCTGTTGGATCTGGATCAGTTATCACCTCTGTCGTTGGTGGGACTACTACTTCTAATGGATCAGTTATTACCTCGGTGGTGGGCGGCACTACTACCGCTGTTAGTTCTGTCGGCAGCTCTATTGCTACTGCTGTTAGTTCCGTCTTCAGCTCTATTGTCGGCACTACTGCTGCTGCTAGTTCCAGCGTCAGCTCTGTTGTCGGCACTACTGCTGCTGCTAAATCCAGCGTCAGCTCTGTTGTCGGCACTACTCCTGCTGCTAGTTCCAGCGTCAGCTCTATTGTCAGCACTACTGCTGCTGCTAGTTCCAGCGTCAGCTCTGTTGTCGGCACTACTGCTGCTGCTAGTTCCATCGTCACCTCTGTGGTAGGCAATGCCACTTCCATTGGTGAATCTACAGTTATCAGCTCTGTTCTTGGTACCACATCAGTAGGATCTATCGTCACCTCTACTGTCAGCGGCACCACTACTGCTGTTAGTTCTGTCGTTACCTCAGTTGTCGATGGCACAACACCTGTTGGATCGATCATCACCTCTGTGGTCGGCAGTACTACAGCTGGTGGATCTCCTGTTACCTCCGTTGTCAGCAGTGCCGCCACTGCTGCCTGAGCATATTCATCTGGCGGTCGAGTCTACCATTCAGCATCGACACTAACTCAGTAACTCAGGTACTCTCACAGATGACAAAACGAAACGAACCTAGTATCTTTAATTTGGACAAGTATCTCTTTCCACGGACATTCTTTTTTTTTTTTTTGATTTCGTTGATTTCGCGTCAAGTATATCCAAGTAATACAAACATCATGCATTGTTCATACCCCACGAGAGAATTACGAAGTGAATAGCAAGAGTCTTCTTGCGCACACAACTTCACTTACATCCCAAGAGATTCTTCTCGACAGCCTTTAGTAACCAAGCGCTCTTTCCAGACGCAAGATTTCCTCTTCCCCTCACGCTGACTTCCAGGCAGCCGCCTCAGGCTATGTACGCAAAAACTCAAAACAGGTAACCGCACCTCGTAAGCCTCAATACAACTTTCTCTCAGTGACAATTGAACTTGTGCCAACATAAACCCTGACTCGAAGATGGCGTTTTCACTATACGAATCGATTTAAGCACGAACCCAAAAGATATCTTCCAAACAAGAACAGGGGGGTCTATGCCTGAAACTATCGCATCGTCACTGAGAAGTAACCATCGCCATTCTCATTTGTAGTTGTCAGGAAAACAGGTACATCGTAGTCAAAGTCAATCATCAACTTTGTTCCTACCACCTCACTGAGTGCTGATTGATTATTCAGACCCGAATCTCCGACTATTTACACTACATAGAAAGATAAAAACAATGCAATATCATCAGCTCGAGGCCGCTTCGACGGTATATACTCCCAGCAACTTTGTAAGAGATCCCAAAAGTCAAGTGAAAAAGACTCTCCTAGCTCTACAGGTATCGAGGGCCTTTTGCCTTGAAGTACTTCAGATACGACAGTTACATCGTATCTGATTTCGGGAAACGGAGGTTTACCAGTGAATATCTGCAAAAAAAAGAAAAAAAGGACATCAGTTTGAGTAATAGAAATGACAAATGAAAATATTACCTCAACTGCTGTACATCCAAAAGCATAAATATCGCGGGCTGGAAGTGATGATGTTTCACATAAAGGGTTGGAATAGAGTAACTCTGGGGCCAGCCAGCGAGTGGACCCTCTCAAAGGGGATGAAGCATCACCAAAGAGTCGAGATGATTCGGTCACTAAAGCCAGCCCAAAATCAGCTAGGCAACACCGTAAGTCGTCAGTGATGAGAATGTTAGCCTATTCCAAGTTCAGTCAGGTGGTAAACCATCAACCCATCGTACATAAAATGTATCTACGCACGCCTCTGATGTCTCCGTGAATGATAGGAGGGTCCAGTCCATGTAAATACTGCAACCCACTGGCAACCTGAGAAAGCTGCTCACAGATATTAGTGCGTGGAAAGAAACAAGTTTGACCGAAAAGGAAAAAAAAAAAAAAAAATGTACAAAAGGTATTCGATCCACGTATGGATTTCTCTCCAAATAAGATATAACATTCCCATTCTCCATCCAAGGAGATACGAAACAAAAACTTGGGCTGAAAATATCCTTGTTCACTCCAATAAACGGAAGCACGTTAGGATGGTTGAGTTGTTTCCATACAACAGCCTCCTCGCAAAACTCCTATATCATCAATTCAATCCATACGAAGCTCATCTATCTCAATCGTAAACAGTCCCCACCTTGAATATCTTCTCCCTCGTATCAGCCTCAGTAAAGATTCTCATCACCTTGAGACAAACTTGTTTTCTGCCCACACGTCCTCGCCATATATCCTAATAATTCAATCAGTGGGACAAATGTTTCGATGTTTAACCTGACCCTCATACCGCGAAGCCACCACCACCCACGGCACCTTCGCTCTCTCGAAATACATCTTGAATGTAAAATGACGGCGGCAAGACGCCAAACGTCTTTGAAAGAATACGCAGACACTGCAAGCAGCGGCTTCGATACGGGGATGCATATACCTCCTGATAACTTGTATAAATAAACTGTCAGCTGCTTCTCACCAACAGCTATTTACCTCGTGTCGAAAGTCGATTACATAGTCAGACTCCGAAATGCTCGAATCGAAAGGCGCTCTCAAAGGCCTTGAAACATTCAGCTCCTGATGAAAGAGGAGAAAGGCTCAAAGACGATGATTCAGGGTCTGAAGAAAGGCAACTAACCATCTGTATCAACTCCATAATCCAACTAGCCCATTCTTTTCCCAGCTCCATAAGCCATTTCCACGGGTCCGACAATTCCGACAGCAAAAGTGAACGCAGTCTTGAAGTGTCGTAAACCCAGGTCAGGGACGAAGTTTTCGACATTGCGTGGATTTCGCCTCCAAAGCAGGTGACGACGAGCGTGAAAATGATGTCATCGCTTGAGGACGTGGAGATATTTCTAGTTGAAGTACATCTCTTCATGAATGCAACGAATTCATTCATGATACTAGGACTGCGGGCTAGGGCGATGCCAGCGCGTTTGATTACCTCCAAATAATTACACCTATAGATGGTTAGATTAAGTCTGAATTCCATGAGGGGGGGGGGATGTTTACGCACCGTTGGAGCATCCAGTCGCATATGATTTTTGAGAGGGTCTGTAGTAGCACAGGATCTCCCTCACAAAGGGCATTAGTCCGTGAAAGAAATTCTAATCCGCATTCTAACAAATGCGTGGCGACAACCAGGTCGGTGGTACACTGCGTCGATGATACCGCTGTTGGTAACCACTCAAGCCAGTGAGTGGCTCTAATGTGTTTTGGTGACGCCGCGACCTTGAAGTAGAACATGCCCAAGTGTGAACGCGAAACCTGGACACTTGTATACGAAGGACGACTGTCATATTTCATTTTAAGCACTACTCAGCCACATTTTGCTTACCTTACACTTTACGATAGCTCACGCGAGGTTTCTCGGGCTAGAAGTCTACAGGGATCTGATGTGAGTAGGAGATCCATACGGCACGTCAGCCTGCATTCAGTACAAAAAAGGTGTTGAATAGCTTGAAAGTAATGAAAGAACGTCAAGGTGATGTGATTGAAACTGTCGGAGCTCGCTATTAATTCAGGGACCGAGCCTATAATTCAAGAATTAATTGTAGGCAACAATCCGCGAGGCGCGATGTACCCCTAGCCCATTATCACGACAATCTGATAGACATCTTTTAAATTGCATCAAAATGAGAACATCAATATACACACCTTTCAGCGGCACTGTAGACGCCAATTAAGCGAAGTTGCACAGACGGAATGGTCTGCAGTAGTCCGGAGTTTCAGGCGCTCAAGACAAAATCATATTTTCCTGCTTTCATCTGGTGTGAATAATCGCCAACCGTCGAAGGCGCAAAGAAGCGAAAGTAAAGGAGAGCTGATAATGCATCGGCGCAGTACTAGTATCGTACAATGGTCCGGAAAGTCAAAAGGTTCGAAGGTCGTAAAAGGGGGTTTAAGTTATAACGTTTATGAAGGCGACTCTTAAATTGAGCTGCAATGCTATCATGACACGTCATCACAAATATTGAATCATTGCGTCCAAGAGATTAGAGTATAAATATTAACCTCACCTGATGACTGGGAGTTTGAAACGCTCGTTGATGTCGAACTGAAATACACAGTGGTGCCATGGCGTGTTCCAGATAGATGGGCGCGTAGCCTGTGACGATGGTGAGCTTGGACATGCCAAAGACGCTATCCAAGTACCCGCAGAAGACAACTGGAAAGAAATAGTCAAGGAAAAGAGGAAAAGAAACGAGAGAGCTGAGAGACCACAGCAATGCACGTGATAGGTTTCTTCTACCTTATGTAATGCGTACCACCCTTCTCTCCTCACGACTCGCGGTATGTCCCGCTAACGTACGGGGTTCTCTGTGGGTTCTGTTGCTGAGAAAAGATCTCTTTTACTGCGCAAAAAGAAGGTATGCAGCCTTTTGAAGATAAATTTTCACATCTGATTGGTTCAGTGGCGCACGGCTTTGGAACCGCACCACCACAGCCTCATTGAATACATTCCATTCTTATGTGAAGATGAAGCACAGCAATTCCGAATACTCACCTCGTTTCCTGAGGCTGTAGTATACCACATCTACACCAGAAAAGAGCTCAGAAAAGTCCGTGCATTCACCCCAACACTTTCGATTCGACCATTGGATGTAATTGGCCTTAAATCTCGACAAAAATCCTTCTTGTAAACCCCACGCAATTTTTTCGTCTCCGACGCTCAACAGCTCTCTTCCGACGGCCATTTACCACGTGCATCGGTTACAGACAAAAAAACGCGCGGTTGTGCAAGTGCGCAGAGGAACTTGGTTAAAACTTCACTAGCACTTTCAACCACTACAAGAAGGCGTACATTCTCCCCATTCTCTTCCAACACTCTAAGCTATAACCCATGGCCTCATCATACCCCGAATCTCACCAACTCACAAATGCGAATCACTATATTCAGGCTCCACCGAGCTACCCAGTAGACGATGGACACTCCGCTTCTCAAAGCTCGTATTCCGAACTTATTCCAATGAAAAATTCTACCGTTCAAGTTGAACAAGTTGATCAATACCCCCCAAGATTCGTGCGTACGCCTAGCCCTACCCCGAGCGAGGAACAAGCGCTTCAGCCTGGAGCTCGTTTCTTCGATGTAAAGTCGCTTACTCTGCGACAAAAGATTAGTAAGCTGTGCCCCATGTTTACAATTCCCTCGCCGATTTGCTTACAATTTCCAATTCACCCGTCGTTTTTCTTCGTTTTTCTACGTCAAAACAGCCTACCTCATCGTTCTCGCAATCACGATAACATTGGTAGTCCTTCTTGCAGTGTTTCATGATCAGATTGTGACAGGAATAAGTCCAGCGGCTGAGTGGTTACGAGAGTATGTGGCGCAAAAATTCTCTGTTTTGAAGCAAATGTTTGAAACGTTTACCGGTTTACCGGTATACCTTCTAGTCGACCAGCTGGTTGGCTCGTCCCTGTCGCGATACTTATCGCTTTATCATTCCCCCCGGTCTGTCCCTTATCCCACGATACCTGACATCTCTGTTGAACGATTCGCGCAGTTATTCGGGCACGAGATAATCGCTTTACTAGTGGGTGTAGTGTGGGGGTTGTGGAAAGGATTCGGGATAGTCGCTTTGGGTACTATACTAGGCGAAGCTGCGAATTTCTTGTAAGTCCAAAATCAGTCCCGTTTATCGTCCATTTCTTGGAACTAACAACTAATAAAACCCTCTCATGATCAGTGTGTTTAAATACTTTTGTACCACACGTGGTGACAAGACTGAAAAGAATAGCATCGCGTATGCCTGTCTCGCAAAGGTCGTACGTGAGGGTGGCCTCCTAGTTGCCGTCATTGTAAGATATTCACTCATACCTCCACACCGTAAGCACTTCCAAAGACCTTTTTTTCCTCTATTAACTCATGACTCTTCTCAGTTACAACCGCTATTTTTTCTACAATCGGGATGAGCTTTTGGATATTCCTCGTCGCAGCCGTACTCTCACTTCCCAAACAATTAGTAACAGTCTACCTCGGGACGATCTTTGAGCAATCCGCGGATGGTACGACGAAATCAAATAAAGCCGTTTCGATTGTGGTTTCTGTTATTGGGGGTGTTATCACATATCTTGCGTTCCGATATATCATTGCGTCGATGCAGAAGGTGAAGCCACAGGTGATTTATGAAAGACGGAAGGCTCGGTGAGGATTTTTTTAAAATTACCATTCGAACCGAGTAAGAGTTACTTACTATGAATTTAGTGCGGTGTCTGAAGAACCATGAATTTAGAATTAGGTAGTAGAAGAGTTGTTAATGACTTTGACTGGCTCTAGTCTGTGCCCTAAAGCAGTGCGAAGGAAGGGAAGAGTGTGCTACATACTAGCCTGGCACTACTATCACCTCGCATTTTCAAGGACCGAGCACGAGAGAATGAATAGCCCTTCGAAGTGACGATAGCGACCCCTATGTAAGTACTTCTTGGATCGCATAGCATAACCCCGCTCCCGCTTCTGCTCCGCACCTCAACGTCTCAACGCCTCAACGTTCTCGAAGACAGACTCAAGCCGCTCAAACACAGTTCCAAGACCCCAAAACGATTGTAACGTGTCCTCACTGGATCTTTTAAAGTTTACGTTCTTCACGTAGTACTTACAGTATGGCCCCCTTTCATTATCTTTAACTCGATATTCTATTAAATACACAATACACATCCGCGAACCGAATATATATTCATCCACCCAAAGAATACTAGAAGATTCGAGCCTAGACCGACCGCCCCACAACCTCAAAGAATCAAACATATTCATAACACATGACTTCATTCCTAATATCCATGACGTCACGGATAGGAAGCGTTTGTGACAACGTGCGCATCTTGAGCCCGAAATCCAAAGTGACATTGGCATACGGCGGATCGATAGAGGATCGTCCTGTTACCTGATACAGACGCTTGTCAGGATCAGCCATTTGCCAATCCCACCAAATACGATCCAAATTGGCGTGATGCAAGTAGAAGATGGGTTCTATGTGATTTACTCAGTTAGCCTTATATCGCAGCAAACGATAGTTGAATTACCTCCAGGACTGGAATACCGATCACCCATTTCACCATCCACACCAAGATGTCCCGCCCCATGAATCTCAACCGTCCCTCCAAGTTTACCCTCCAACGTAGTCCAAAACAAGTAAAAATTGGGTTGTTCAACAGTTTTAGCCACATAACTCGAGTTGAGTAAATTGTACATCGATGGATTAAACGCACGTTGGAGACAATGGTTCGTAACCGTCGTTCCGGGCCCAAGAGAAAGGTTATACGATGCAAAAGGTCCATCTGTAATACATCCTCCGCCAGATCCTGATTCCCACAGAGGAATCAACGTTTCATTGTTGAATTGACCTGTGAAACCCGGGATATCGATCCCGTTTCCGCCGAAACCGTAGTTTACATCAAATACAGGAGATTCTGGGAAACTGAACAATATATTTTAGTATGAACTTGTTTTTGGATGGGAGGCGTCACTCACGATCCGTTATCGACGTCTATAGACCAATCCCAGTATCTAGAGAAACGAAAAAAAAAAAAAAAAAGGTCACGATCGTTGCAAGTTCTTTAAGGGTAATTGGTTAATTACGGATGAGAACCCTTGAAGCCGCACTCATCGCGTAGCGTCGTCTCGTATACGGTGACAAAGTACCGATGCCAAGGAAGAAATTGGCCCTTTAGATTAAATAGTCAAGTGGTTGTCCATCGCACTTGAAAGTATGCTCACCACATCATGAATTTCATCAGTCAGACTGATGTGAGCGGCTTGAAAGTCGTCATAGCGAGTCTTTGCAGCAGCAATGTCTCCTCTCGCGGGAAGGTTATGAAGGCACACGACGGCGTCGAGATAGTCTTTTTTCTGCGCGTCAGTCAAGGTTCTCCTATATGTCCACAGCACACTGAGTTGTGATCAGAGGATTGTGAGAGGATTTAGACCAACCATTCCTGCCGCTTCGAGGAGTTGGTACATGGTGATAAATGGTCAGATCCATTTGCCGGAACAGCGAGTACAAGGGCAACCAGGGAGAAAAGAAGCGCTAATAGGTTCATAGTGATGACCAAAAACTTGAACGAGGGGCAATAAAAACTGTCGAATTTATATGAATCTGAAGGGAGCCATCAGGCCCAGGACGAGAACTGAGAAACGAGAGCTGAGTAGTGATAACCCATCAAAGGCAAGCTCGTCTTTTGTGTATTCCATCCTGCTATTAATAAACTTCCTTCCGAATAGCTGCACTATACCTTCTGCTAAGACGGAGCCCAAGAGTTCGAAATTGAAGAACACCTGTCAAACCTTTGATCTTTGAATTGTATATCTGAGAAACGGATGCGGCCGTAAATACACAGCGCACGCTTCCATACAGCTAGATACTTCAGTTGTGTCTTTTCGGTAGATTGTGGCTTCAAAAACAAAACAACTCACCGTGATGTGATCCATCCATTCAAACTCTCCAAAGATGGTTGTAGCAATCTTACGCACATCCGCTTTGTAGTAGCTATTCGCATCCCGCCTTATGACGAACTTTCCGCCGCATTCCCTACATTGGTCAAATGAATAACGCAGTGGAGTCCGATCATACTTCAAGAATCTTCTTGACTTCGCTTCGTTTACCCAACCCAAGCTAGCTCTAGGTGACAGAAATCCTGATGAGATAGATACCTTTCCAAAAAGACGAAAAAAAAGACGCTAAATCATACACCCTACATCGCACGAATTGACGAATCACTTGTAACCCCGATGAGATCTTGCAACACTAAGAAACCGTCATTTGCATCGAAAAGGAACGCAGTAGGTCGTTTACCTTTTTTTTCTTCAAGATCCAAAAGTAAGAGATACAAGAACGGATGAGGCTAGTGAAAAAAAGCGGGAGGCAAATAGATGGGGTTAGTCTCAATCGATTTTTTAATTTAATTTAGTTTAGTACGGTTACACGAGGAGGAGTTCAGGGCAGGAAGGGGGGGACCTGACAAAGCTTGAGTTAAGTGTTAAGTATCAGGAAGCCCGCAATACGACTTCACATCAAAGTCAGTCCCTAGATTCCAGAATTCCAAGGGCCGTCCGTGCCGTGTGTTTCTTCGGCAACCCCCCCTTTCCTAAATCCCTAAACCATACAGTAAATGGAGGCTTTTGAGTTGGTGTGACCAACGGCCCGGCAGTTGCCCGAGTAGTCGGGGTTTCTGCTAATTAAAAGGGCGGGCGGGTTTACCTATTGTTTCATCCGCTAAAGCTGGGCCTCAGAGCGGTACCGTATCAAGTAGTTGATACTCGGTGTATGTGGCGCTCGATGGAGTAGATTTGGAAATCAGATCGTACCGTTTGAGAGAAAGAGAAGGGCGAGGCAGAAAGCAGAAGGCGCCGTAGGATGAGTAAAAGCGTGGGTAAAGCCTACCCTAAAGCTACGCTCGGGCCGTCCCAACTTTTTTTCTGGAATTCAAGTACTCAGAGCTGTGCGACCATGAGAGGTTGAAATTTGAAGATGCCAATGCTGCTAATGATCGCTTGACGAGGAGGAGGAGGAGGAGAAACTAGGTGTCTTAAGAATCCGAGTTTTCCGGGTTGTTACAGGGGAAGCTGACCATCAATACAAAGCGGCGAGGGATTTCATCTGATTGTGCGATTCTTATGGCTTTGATGTAGATCAGTGTCGATCCGAGGAGCGCATGTACGTTTTGGATATACAGGGACAGAACAGTGTACGTACGTATGTATGTGTCTCCATCCTCAGCCCATTGTCATTGGCCATTGTCAGTGGTCACCGGTCAAGCCTCACCGTGGATAATCATGGACCCTTTATATTGTTTCCAATCAGCTCGTACTTTGCTCAAATCCGATTGTACTACGTTTGCACCGTTTTCATCAAGGTACCCGGCTGCTTTCATATCGAGTGCCAACTGACGCAAGACATCAGCTTGGAATACAGCTCCTTCCGCACAGGCACTTTCCGAGGGGATGTAAGTTTTCGAGCCGATGTATGTTTTCAAAGCAGCGGAGAAGGCAAGCTCGTCGGCGTATTTATGAGATCTGTAGTAGAGAGGGACCACCTGAGCAATGCCGTAGTCGAAGGGGAACCATCGAACTGGGGACTTTTTTTGCGGGAATCAAAATTTTTTTTCCATGTGGTAATCCTCGATTAAGAAACCTGAGGACTGGGTCGGATCTGGATTTGTCTCTGCTACACGGACAACCCATGCTGATACAGGAACCTTTTTGTGAGATTCAGGGAGAATAACCAGCACGGGGGGGCCAGTGTCGATCCTGGTAATCGGATCCAGCCTCACCTAAACAACAAAATGGGATTCTATATTGGGAGACTTTAGAACAAGAAAAAGGAAGTTGACGGGAGGGGAGTTGACTGACGTGCCGGAAGGGAACTGACGACGGGGCTGGCGGTGTGAATACTATGAAGCTGACCAGACATTGTTTAGATTGTGGAAAGGAGTATGCTCAAGGTCCTGACATGGCAAAGAAAGCACCCCACACTCAACAGCGCCATCGAGACGATATAAAGTTGAATCAGAGCCTAACAAAGTTTGGATTTAAACTGATATTTCCACACCTCAAACTGCACCTCAAACCACATCTCAAACTGCTGACTCCAATAACAACATTGACAATGTTGGTGCTGCATCACTTTCAGTGTCCTGGAATCCACGAGTTCTTGTTGCTGGCCCCTCATTGCCTGTACATTGTTGAGAATGAAACTGGCAAGTGAATG
>JH814983.1:6394-29398 GCA_000296255.1 Omphalotus olearius VT 653.13
AAAAGTTCAATCGAGCCAATCGATTGGCATTGAACGTCTGAACGCTGTCACGGAATAGAACATGTTGTGCCAACTCTAATTACGAGCCAAAATCTCGTTGTCCGAAGCATCTGGAGACTTCGTATTCGACTTCCAGCACTGGCCCTCACTGGCCGCGGTGAGAAATATACATAATGCGGTAAACCCTTGAACCCTGCGGAAATCGCTTGAATAGAGTGGACCGAGGTGGTGCCGAGTTGAAAATTTGAACCCATACGATATTTATAACGTAGGTAGACACTTTAAGGTCTGTGAGGCGTCGGAATCACCGATAATTAGTGTCTTTGCGTGAAGATAATTATCTCGAGGGAGTTGAACGGGGCTTTTTCCACGCAAAGCGCTAATCAGATGATATCTGTAGGCGCCAGAGGGCTGTAAGGTATTCGTGGTAGAACCTTGGCGTAACTCTGAGAACAATAGTCCGAGTCGTGATGGCGCAGAAAGCCTCAAGCTACTTGATATGGGGTAGATGTGAAAACGACGTCACCAAGCATAACTCTGCAGTAACTCCCCATGCGAGTTGGAACAACATATCAGGTAAGGAGATTCGAGAATACTTTCCATCCACATATGCTGATGCAAGTAAAGGCACCGCAGGAGAACCATTGTAAGGCCATGAGAGAAGGTCCGTCTGATACTGGATTTCATCCATTTGTTTCATAGATTCTGCAAATGCAAATGCCCCTCATTATCAAACTTTCGCGAGCTGCGCATATACACGTCGAATACCACTTCAAGTACTTTCCATCTTTCCTATGTCGTGTATTCGGTTTCGTACTTACGTTCCATGGGTTTGGGAACTCTCAGGCTAGCCCTACGGAGAATGCGCCAGGCCAGGTAACTTGGCGCCAATCTAGCGGGGGTTCATGTCGATCCACGTCTTCTCCCTAGGAGGATTAACGTGTTAAAGAGCTGCTGCGCGCGTCGCGTGAATCACATCGTCCTTTTGGAGTTCCGACATTCAAAGGATCGCGTGAAAATTGCGCTATGTGAGGTCGGAAGTTCCTTGGCACTACTAGTATGTACGAAGTAGGAACCCCCCCGTGGCTCTTCTGCATGACCCGTTTTCGAGGGGCTGTCTGAAGATGCCGATTTCCGATGGTTGACCCGGCGGAAAGGATTTGTATGACGAGGAGTGTACATAGGCTCACACCTTCACCCATGCGAGTATCTAGACGAGAAAGATGAGACGAAGCCACGGTCTTGAAGCTTTGAAGCTCGACTTTTAATTCAATCAGAATCCGGGTCCGAAGACGTGGGGTACTGCGCGAGCGGACCGCGGCATCGATAGTCACCAGATTAATTTCTATGTACTGTTTCCGAGAATCGCAAATCATTCAACGGTTCAAACTAGTACACGTCTCAGGAGATACTACTGAATGATAAAAACTGCGATCACTTACCCCTCCGCAGAGATTTGCTACCGTGGAACTTGTAGGCGTATATGTAGAGTGATTTGCAGGATACGGCAAGATCATGTCCCGACTTCCGTGGGTGCTGGGGGGTTCTTTCTCCACTACTGCGTCCGTTGATAGTGCTAGTGAGCGCTTGAGCCTTAAAAGCCACCGTTTACGAGTGAGACTTGAAAAGGGATTGAGTTAGATTCCTAATGCTCGCGATGAACGTGGACGGATGGTATACGCCGTTCAAAGGGTTCAAACTCAGCTAGTAGGCCGGTCGGCAAATGCCGCTTGCCGAATGCCGGCGGTCGCGACGGTGGGTGGCGTTTTCTGAATGCGAACCTCCTTCTGACTTTGTTTTCATTGCGCATTTCTCTCAAACTACGAGTTCATCCTATGTCTCATGAGAACTCCGTGGAAACAATAAGTCATCTGACATATATCCAGTAACATCTCAGCCGTTTAGATTGATGTACACTGTCTGGTATGTCAAACTTTGTCCCATAATGACAGCGTCATATGTTAACATCTATCCATTTCTGTGCATTTTCAATTGTTAGCTATATAAATAACCAATCCGAGGCAACCGTGGCACGCGATTTGGGCGCAGTGAAGCAGGAGCGACTGACGTGCTTCGAATAACGTTCTCAACGAGCTCACTTCAGTAAGGGTGTCTGTCTATCATTGCTGATTCTAGCTAGTGCGCCACGCTGTGGAAATATAATACGGGACGATGCCGACAGCCACCGTACACGTCGATCATCTGCAGTTCAGTCTACGCGGACGTGGGACACGAACGAACTTGGTGCAAAGAATTCTAGTAGACGTGCAATATGTTCATGTTCATATTAGCGCACTTACCAGGTCTAGTAAAACGGTATCTAGACAACTTTGCAAGTGTACTTCATTGATCGATCTGAAAGTACTGTATCTTCATTTGTAGTACTGACCATTTTTCTTACCCATTTTTAGTGTGTATCTGCTGCCTAGTCGATCTTATACGTCAAGTTTCGTGGCAACTATGTATTACTGTAAACAAAGTGACGGAAACTGTAAAAGCAAAACTTCAAACTTGTCGGGGCGATCATGAGTCATCAACTGATCTCGATCAAGGTGAGAATCGTCTATCTGGATCTCTACCTGCTTTCAACAATTGAATTCAAGTCAGGAATGCGAAGTATATGTACGCTGCATTGAACGTTACGACTTGCCAGAGTTCTTTCGCGATACAGGCTACTCGGATGAGCGATATTCAACTTGAACGTTCAAATGAACATTTCTTTCGGTCGTAATCAGTGGATATGTAGTACTACCGAAAGATGTCGATGCCAGTTCATTCAGAAATTGCTGTCCAGGATAGTTCAGCGTTCCCGGGACAATGTACTATTTAGCACCTTCAAACGTCAGGGTGGAAAAGGTGCGTATACAGAGCTAGTCTTCAATTCTATTTACAAAATTCTTCTTGTTCCACTCATAGATAAGTCTATATCAAGTGGAGCGATTCAATGGACGTTGAACAGGATCCCACTCGAATAGGAGGTCAGGGGCACATAGGAGTGAGTGCTGTACTTATTGAGGTGGTTGAGGCTTTGAGGCTTTGAGGCTTTGAGCAGACACTTCTAATGATACTTCAACAACGATGTTTAGGGACCCAACGATTTACAACATAATTCCGAATGTCTCTATCGCATATCACGTGCTCTAGCAGCAGAAGGTTGGGGGGTAGACCGGAGTAACTTACCGTTTTTTTTAAACCGGTAAGTTACCACCAAACTGAGCAACCTCCAGGAGGGGGGAGGAAGCCGAAGTTCAAGGTAATGAAATTTTGACATTTCTTACAAACAGAAAAAGAGCAAGAACATCACAGCTATGACACCTGTGGAGCTGCAGTACGTGCTGTATTTCAAGTACCAACAGCTCCGAGCGCTTAGATATGATCAGCTGATGAATCCTGGCGAGCTTTGCAGCCGAACTCTTTCATCCTCCTCAATAAAACAATAAACTCGTTAGTACTTCGACTCTCGAGACGGATTTAAACAGGTGAAAAAGTTGAACGTCTAATGTAGCCGACTTGATTTTGACATATTGTATTGCGGTCCGCTCTAATGAATGAGGGGTGTCCGTAGACGCAGACATACAGCATCGTCCGGAGGTAGGCGGCGACAAGCAGCTAGTCAACGGTGATTGAGAGTATTCTTTGATTATCTGATTGGGTGAATAATTTCCTTCGAAAATCAGAACGGAACGTTAACCTAACTACAGTCGAAAAAGGTGGGAACTTGAAGCTCGGACAGCGGCTCCGAGATTCCTTCTCTCTCTTGCGGTCTAGCAATTCCGACACGCTTGGAAAAAAAAGCTGTTCAAAGCTGTTACATAAAACCAAGAAATGAAATGGTAAGTTCGGACTCTTGGTATGTATATGGATTTTTGCGGCTTTTCAGCGGTACTTACTCAGAGCTCTGGTGAGTTCCACTTGTGATTTCCGACCCCCCTGATATGTTTTCCAAGATGATTGTGACATACCTCTGCATCCGAATCGAATGTCTAATCCACCTGGGTGAGGTGAGTCGATGCCTTATTTCCGAGTGGAAAGGGCCGTCTGTCGAGCTTCTGATCTTGGTCAAAGAAAAGCCGAGTTGCCAGTATATGCTTAGTAGGCTACTATAGCGTACCCTCTTCACGAGTGCCCATACGCTCTCGAAATATCAGAAGAAAACGATGCGGTGATATGTCATATCGACCTGATCATTTACGACACAGAAGGGCTCCTCGAGATCAACAAACTGAAATTCAACCTGAAGTTTTTGACTCGGAGCGGAATCTGTATTCGTCTCTTACTCTATCCGTCAGAGTGACATGCGGGGCGTCGGAATGCTAGTGGGAGGGTGAGTTACTTTCTAGGAAGTTTCTTGCGATGATGTTTTGACAGGTTAGGGGGAACTGTACAAGAGTCTCCCATCATGACCCACGACATTTATTGGCGTCGTTTGTTACGAACCTACATATTACAGCTCAAAGGAGCGTACGATCGGGGGGAATGAGCACTGATAACGCGGCTGAGCCGGCGGTCATTGGATTGTACTTCGTACACGGATCTTCTCACAAAATAACTCTTCCGTGAATTTTTGGACAAATCAGATTCTGAAGCGATACCCGGCGGGTGCGTTAATTCAGTTTATCGCTTCGAGTATGTTTATTACATTACTCTAGTCGAGTGACTTACTTACAGTTCCACTTATTTACTAAAAGAACATAAACTCAGACACGCAATACAGTCCACGGGATGAGATGGATATGGCTTTCGGTTCTTCAAATCCGAACGCATCGTCAACCTCAAGACATACTGAGCATTCCCAAGTACAAGTGACTTGACCCCTAGTCTCTTCCTCGAAGACATGAAATTTCACTTGTATTATGAGGTCATATGGTTATAAGGTAATCCGGCTTCTTTAAGTTGATATACTTTTATTTGAAATGTTCTGTATATATGAGATGAACTTGCCTTCTCCCGAAAATCTACAAGGCACATTATATGTATTATCTTCAAGTATGGGTGTACGCATACCTATCGAATGTTGAGTGCTTTTTCCGGACGTGATAATACTAATCAGTGATCCAGTACATTACTTCCACACTGTGGGCGAAGTCATCCTTGCACAAATCACGAAAAACCATGGGTATATGTTTGTGATCGTATATCCGATGCGATATGAGATGATGATCCGTCCACCAGCTTAGCTCTGAAAAATGCGAATATGTATACCACATATAATTCACGTGAGCGTCCGTTACCCAACTCACTCTCCATTGACCAGCTGATAACAAACAAGAATGTTGTGCTTTTGATGGACAGGAGACTTTTTTTAAAAAGTCACGCATGTTCGCTTCACATGACATATCTGAAGCGAAGATGAGCAAAACAGAAGTCCCCACCACCCACCCCCAACCTTAAGAACCGCTTGAAGGCTGGAGTCCGACCAACGCAGTCTGTAGATTCGTCGAATGACATATGACGTTTTGTTTGAAATCCCATTCTACTTGCTTGTATAGCATTGACAGACTATTCGGGAATGAACGAGAGTTTGGACAGAAGAACCAGAACCTTCAGCGAATACAATAGAGAAAAGTCAAACCTTCCGTTGAGGGAGCTACTCGTACGCATGATCATGACAGAACGGGAATTACCGTCACTGATTCCTCTGTGGAGTGAGCATATGAAGTGATACTTACGCTCAGCTCAAGAAGTATGCTCTAATTGAAGGCATCTCGGAGTGTAAGGGATAGTGAGTAATGATCTTCTCATCCCTAGTAGGTTATCCTTGGAAGAAAAGAAAAAAAAAACTATCCGCGAAAGACGCACGTCAAAGTGTCTTTCGACTCTGCCATGAAGGTCAATTGTACGTACCTACGTCTGTTTCTCTTCCAAGGGTAAGTAAGTACTGCCATACTGGCTTGAAGCCTCTTGAAGCCCAGAGGACATAAATGAACCCTATATCAAGCACATGTACATAGCCTTCAGAGTGACCTTTTTTTTCTTCTCTCAACACGCGTCGTAGTAACGTAACCCTCAAGGGACTGATGCGATGTTCGGCAGTGCTTGGATCATAAGCGATCGCGAGTAAGTATGTACATATGTAGGGTCGATGCTGGTCGACGACCCACTTGGACTCGGTGCCCACTGTGACACGAGGGTCTCGTCAAACTCGGAGAAAGTTAGAGGACGTAGAGCTTGAGTATACTAGAAATTAATCACTAGTACTGAGCCACACTTGAATCCATAGCTAAGCGATGGAATAAATGAGTGAAGAGTGAGTGTACGGTAGATACAATATACATATATCACCTTTGTCTCGACCTCTCAGTGAATTTTTTTTTTTGATTCGGCGGTGATGTGGATTCTGGACTCTGATCTCTTGGCGGGGGGTGGTAATTTAAGGTCCATGGACGTATGCACCCTCCACGGGACCCCATAGCACTAGGTACGTGATCTACACGGACTGCCGGCCCATGCCATAACAACGCCGCTGCCATGGAGAATCGATAATCGAGATGAGAGGGCGTGTATACTGCCACTGGAGGGTAGATTCGAGGTGGAGATTGATATGATATGTGATATGTTTTCCGGGGAAAGCGGGACGGAGGGAAAAAGGGAAAAAAAAAATCGAGCACATTTTTTTTTTCGAGAGAGAGCGGGAAAAAAAGGACCATTGAACAAACGGATGAACGGATATGTAATGCATTATGTGTAGAAGCTGTGATTATATTGTGAAGACACCCTTGTTCAGGCTCAAGCGCTCAAGCTCAAGCCTCGAGGTTACTTACTTTGACTTACTTATCTACAGTAGTTGCGACTTCAAGTTAGAGGATTTTCAATGGGTCGAGTACTTAGTACTTAGGCCTTAGGGTCTCTACTACATCTCTCGAGAAAGTGTTCGAGAGGGCTCATAAATAAATTGATATATGAGGGCTGATCATATTTTTGATGGTTCTCTAATAGCAATGCAATGTTTTTCTTTGATTCAAATGCATGGAAGTCGAAGTCGAGGATGTATTGCCCCCCCCCCCATGAGAAAGTCGACTCTGGCGCCGGCCCCCGGAAGAATTAGTACTTGAAGCGCTGTAGTAACAGTACCTTTGTATTATCGAGAAACCGTTCCAGAGTTGAACGAAAACGGGGATATCACTATCGGAAGGCGTGAACGCACATGTTGGTCGGTAGGTGGGCGGGATATCTACTGTCACGACAGTTAGGAGAGATATGGAAGACCCTTGAAGGAAGGAAAAAAGAAAAGAAAAAAAACGGTTCAGAGTCCAGAATCCAGAAGAAGAAGGACAGTTTCTATCTAAACTTATCTTCAGTTGGATTGAGTAACTGGTTCAGCTCGAGGTGGCGGCGACCCTTCAATTCGACACGAGTACTCACTTGGTAGAAGTATTATTATTTATTTAGTGACACGAGGGAGTTTAGGCCCTCGGACTATAGGAGTTGAATGTAGATTGTGAGTTCTTTATCCTAGCGATATCACCGAATCGTCGATCCACTTAGTATCATGATTGATGCTTTGATCAAGCATGTTTTCAGATAAGACCGAGTCGGATGTGTATGTCGGTATAGGCGGGGCGGGGCAGGGCGGGGCAGGGCAGGGCAAGTCCAGCCTAGAAGAGAAAAGGACAAATGCTGTCTCAGTAAAACATTCACATAGTCTCCAGGGGTCAAACAGAGGCACGTACGTATCATTCAAACGTTCGTTGTCGTGCTGATCCCAGAACATACATAGATACATAAGTACGATCAACGACAACTTGAATGTCTTTTGGACATTGGTTCGGAACCGTCCCCTCCCCCTCCCCCATCCGTAATACGATCCACGATCCACGAGACATACCTCAGAACAGGTCATAGAACATAGAACACTTCAGCAATAGAATCTCGAAGTTCAATGGATGCTTGGACGTTTGAACTTTAGTCATCGATTTGCCGCAGATATGAATAGGAAAGGAATACCTGCATACCGTGACTTTGTTTGAATACATTATCATAACAAATCCTCCCCCCTCTCAGGCTTCCCCCCTTGTTAGCTATTCTCGTCTCTTTGTTCTCTTTTACTATGTATACGTCGTTTCCAACATCTCATCATTATCATGATCATGATCGTGATACCGTCTCGTATGATTCTTGAATGCCGCCCTTCCCTTCCTGACCTCGAGGCTCAGGCGGCTCGAACGGCTCGAGCTCGAGACTCAAGACACTATTTCAGGGCTGGGGAGAAGCCCACCGGTGATCAATGCAGACACGGTGATATGTATGTCGACATTATTCCACATGACTTGATGAATCTGGTGATGAAGAAAGATAAAATTCGACAAGAACTTTGGATGGTCATAGACTCGTCGTAGGGTTTGGACCGTTTGGATGATTATGTAGTAAATAGAACGAGGACATATTCTTACATAATCATTCAGGCCTCAGGGCCGGTCTACCCGCAAACTTGAATTTCTGCCGGCGCTCACTAGCGCTCATTTATGTATGTACATAGCGCTTCATCTTGATCCTTGCCTCGTCTCGTCTCGTCCTTCCCCTGTTCCAGTCCAGCCTCGGTCGAATGCGGCTGCACGTTGTTTCAGGTGCTGCAGTCTATAAAAAAGAGTTGTACCGAGGAGTACTTACAGCAAGTAATACCCTCGACGGCTGGTGACACGAGTTCAAGGGTTTTTATATATAGCGTCATCCGTCGAAAACTGGAAACTGAAACCTTTAATCCAATCCGCTTTGTAGAGTTCAGGTTGGGCTCTCGATGGATCGCTACTATATCTGGGACGTGGACGTTGTAATGGTACGATATATGAGATTACAATTACCTTGAGGTTGTAATTACAGGTACTTACTAACGCTAGACGATTCGGTGTTCGAATTAGATTACGATGATGACGAGGTGTGAGCGTCATGAATTGAAGGGTACGGGGTTGTATGTAAGTTTGCTGGCAGTTGGGTGTATGATTATCGTGGGTTAAACTTGAAGTGTGCGGTGTCTGAGATATGATGTTACGATGGTATGTATATACAGTATGTATGAGATGGGACACGAATACATACGGAGACATACTCGGGCATTACGAGGGGCTTCAAGTTGATTGATTGCCAAAATGATTGATTGAGTGACTGAATGGATGAAATGTCAATGTATGTATCAAACACCTTGACCAACGCCCTTGGCCATCGCTCACGACTTGAAAATGAAACAAAAGCCGCTCATGCTGTCGGAACGGGGATAGAGCTCGGAGGTGAGGGAATACATGGTTCATCATGATCATGATCGCGGCATGGATGTAAGTAAGAAATGGATCGTGACACCCTGATAGAGGGGGAGGGAGGGTGAGGAGATGAAGGGGACTACTACAACAGCTAAATTGGATTGGACTCGGGCTCGGTGGGTCGGTGAACGTATGGATACAAAGACCGACGCTAGGTAGTGTATGGCAATACTAAAAGTGCGCCACGCAAAGCCTGTAAGAAGCTCGAGATTGGAGAAGTAATTATGGATGAGTATCTGATGTTAATTATGGGTGGGGGGCTACAGATTATCGATGGTATCAGAGAGATCTATGGATATCTGGCTTCCGAAAGCCAGTGATCATAGGACCCTGAAGTACATACATACGTCTTAGCTAGGAGTTTCAAGCTCGTGAAGGTGTATGATTCAGTACGGAACGAAAGAACGCGCGGTACAATGCGATACGGATTCATCTGAGGGTTCGATAATACCCTACTATCCTTGAAGACTATGTAGTCATAGCCTTCGAAAAAAGGGATGAAGCTGGGTATTTACCATCATGATGCGCCTACTAGATTATGTACCTACGTGTACTTACTTACTTACTTACTTGGCACGAGTACTAAGAAGTATAGTAAATGACAGTGTCCTCTGAGCCTTTGAATTTTCGGATCGATGTCGGATGTGGATGGCGGCCGAATTGATAGGATATTTCAGTTGGTGAAGGAGGTGAGACTGAGAGCAAATTTCTCGGTCTACATACTTAGTTGCACACATACAAAAGGACAATACACCCTTCTCATCGACTCGAGGAGTTTTTACCTCTCTTTCGTTCCAATTGCAAAAGATTTGAAGAACCCAACATCGTTCCGCTCCACCTGTTTTCGTCTGTTGAAAATTGAGAACGTGTGCAGTGAGAAGAAGAAGAAGGATTACAGAGAGAGAGAGAGTGACTGGGAAGAATTCAGCGTGTCAATAAGGATGGTCGATGTCGAGATTATTCTCGTCAACGGGTAGACAATATAAAGTTTCGCACCACGTCGTTCCCCTTTCCCCCTTTGCCGAGATTCTATTGGAAAATTCCCGGCGTCGTCCGATTTGTTCACGTTTCTAAATGGAGTTTATGCGCTTCCTCGCAAATTTGAGGTTTCTATCCCCATATGGGTGTGACGTACGGGTGTAATCAGGATAAATTTTCGCAGGATGGCAGAAATTTACATATTTATATATTTCTTTTTTTTTTCTATATATGCCGCTGGGAACGCGTATGGGGAATGGTTTTTGCGAGCGGGTATTTCTTTTCTGACTCGCTTCTCGTTTCTACTATCTCTCTTACTTCCACCTGACCGACGACTTGGCGCTCGTCCAACGTCCCCGCGTCCTACCCCAATATCATATACACCTATAGCTTGCAATTGGCTTTGCAGGTCACAAGATTCGACGCGTCAAACGACTTTTCTGTCTTTTGAATGCGCGACTTGAAGTAGAAACTGAGTAGCATGCCACACGGTATGTACTTGTGGCGTATGTGCTGATGCCAAAGGCTGATCATCTATCAGGTACACACCACCAAGATCTACAACAGTGGGTCGAGCACGAGGATGCGCGCGCGGAGAAAGACGCCTTGCACGTCTTGGATGATTTATTGTCTGAAGACGAGGACGAAATAGACGTGTCGCCTACGAGCACGCTCACGACGAGCAGCACGGCGAGCAGCACGGCCACAGTCTCAACTGATGAGCTGCCGCCGATGACGTTCAAGCCAGGTCGGACGCAGGATGAATCCGATGAAAGTGACGTTAGCAGCGAAGACGGGCACGGTCGGCTTCACGACAAAGTAAGTCTCTCTTCCTCCCAAATTGACGGGCGTGAATGCTGACTAAGCTTGATTGACAGCCTCTGCCTCCTCCGCCGCTTTCGCGTTCTCCTTCGCTCACTGCCAGCCGACAGCCATCTGTCGTTTCTTTTGTCGGATATGGCTATCATCTTCCGACGCCGACGCCGACGACCGGTTCCGTATCCGGAAGTCCGCTCGTCGCCCAAGCGCCGAGTCTCCCGCTCCTCGACGATGAGGTGTCGGTCTCGCCCAGTCTCTCTCTCTCTCGTCGGCCCTCAGTCGGCCAAGTCGGCCCTGTGAGTCCCCGGCTCCCCTCAGCTTCCTCTGCAGCCTCCACCGTACGCCGTTACGCCAGTGCCGGTAACCTCATCTCTACTCAGAGACTAAGTGGGCCAGCTCAGGGACTAGGTCATCAACATAGCTACAGTCATCCATTTCCTACTAGCTCTTCTCCTGCTTCCGCTTCAGGGTCACGGTCTGCTTCTGTTGCCGGTTCCACCGCACCAACGCCTACGGTTTCTACCTCGGTCTGTACTCCGTCAACTCCTTTGTCGGCTCGTTCTCGTTCCCGGGCTGGGTCTACAGTACTCGGTGCTCACGAAGGCATGAGGAATGCGGTGTACATCCAGGCTTTGGATTCAAAAGAGGTTGAGAAGCGGTTACTCAAATGTCTTAATCCTACCTCTGCATCTGCAGATGAACCTACAGGAGAGCGGCCAGAAGACGCTGGGAAACAGTCTTGTTGGTCCCCTGCCTCTTCGATGGTTGACCTCCGATCCGTCTCTGCAAAACCAACGGACACTGATGATGGCGTCAATTTTAACTGGGGATTCCCGAAACAGTTCAAAGATGCGCTGCGTGCGCCACCTCCTACGCCATCGACTCCGGCAATGTTGCCGCCGCCACAACCGTCTAGGGGAGGTACGCCGAATCAGATCGTGGCTTTCGTACAGGAAAAGACTTCAGAAGTCGTACTGTCGTCTCCGTCTACGCCTAAGAAGGAGAAGAAGAGGAAAAGTTTATTGCTTAGCGTAACAGGCAAGAGAAAGAACAGCTTAACGACAACGGCAATTTCCTCAGCGTCTTCGCTTCCACCATTACCTTCGTCACCGGCAAGTCCAACTATGCCGATGACTCTGTCTATAGAGACCGTAGCGTCAACTGCTCCTGCTCAAGATAGTGAGAAACATGTAGGCAAACGACAGCGATTGACGTCGTTCATTGCGAGAATGGCGAACCCGAACTCGAATAATCACTCTCCTCCTGTAGTGCCCGATATGTCAGTACCTTCCACTCCTTCGGCGACTAGCTCGGGACTGCCAACACCTTCATCATCTTTATCACCTTCCCCCATTACCCCTTCCTCTTCTGCCCCCTCCTCCCCGAAACAAGTGTCCAAACCCAAGATGTCCGCGCATAGACCTGCTCCGCTCAAGCTTGCACCAACTGGCTCGCCGCTATCCGGCATGTCATCCACGGGATCTGCATCGTCTCCTGCACTCGTCTGGCCTGGTCAGGGAGAAGGGATAGAGCAAGAACTGTTACAATCACTTCCCCCTACACCGGCGAGCACGAGCGCATCTGCCTCAGCTTCAACGTCAGCCCTAACCTCTTCTTCGAGATCTGCCTCCAATTTGAGAGGTAAGGGTGAAGTAAGTCTATACTACGACGATGTGAATGACGGGAACGGTACTGAGACCGAAACGGAGACTGAAACTGAAGCGGAGGAACACTCGATCTCTGAGTATGAAGACGAGATGGATCCTCATTTGTTGGCATTAGCTGCTGGTTTCGATGTTCCTTTCTCATCGAAGACGATGAGAGGGAGTTACGCGAAGATGTATGGTTTCCGTGAGCCGCTTTCGAAGAAGAAGATGCATGGGTTAGCTTTTGGAATGGGCCACATGACGCAGAGTTGGACACATTTGCCTAGTGTACCGAGGGGTGCTACACCCGAGGTTCCTTCGTGTATGAGTCCGAGAGCGAGTTCGGATGTTCATGCAGTTCGAGCAGAGGCACCGCACGTTCCTGAACGTAAAATCACACCATACCCGAACGCGCTGGAGATAAACAAGGAGAAGGATGCGGAGGGTAGGGTAATGGATGAGGAGATGAAGGAATGGGAAGGACGTAAACCTCGAGAGACTCGATCTCTGATTGGCCCTGGGGACGTTCAGCCGCGTACACCACAAGCGCTTCGCGAGCTTGGGATACCGATGACGCCGTCGACTCCCAGAGCACCTGTACGAGGATCTACACTAGAAAGGAGCATGCGTACTCCCCTCTCTCAACCTCAGCCGCCTTCCTCACTGCCAGCTTTACCCTCTGATTCATCTTTTGTGTCTTCGCCTCTTTCACCGCGCATGCCAATGTCCTCTGGGTTGTCGGGGAAGAAAGGAGCGAGGGGTAGGATGTCAGTCGTTACCGGCTTCGTTGCGAGGTTTGGGTTAGGTGGTGGGAGTGGGAGTGATAGCCAGAGTCACGCGTTGAATGCTATTACCTTGACAAGCAAAAACAACAGAAACGCCTCGATGCCGCTTGCGCTTGAACGAGTCCGGTCCGTCGGGTCTGTTCGATCTGATTCAAGTAGTTTCGTCTCGCCGGGTGCAGTAACGGAGTTGGATTCTTCAGACCTTACTTCTCCTCTTCCTCCTCCGCCTCCTATCTCTTCTGTTCATGGAAGAGGGAGACAGCGGAGTGGGACGACAAGTACGACTTGGACTGCTACTTCTATCTCTACTACTGGAACTGGAACCACCTCTGGCTCTGCTTCCGCCTCGACATCGCCTACGAGTCCGACTGGTGCAGATTGGCCGCCTAGTCCAAAGTTCAAGTCCAAAGGGACGAAGAGCAAGTCAAGGGGAAAGTCGTATGGGCTTAGTTTGGGTTCTGGGATGCCACAGATGCCTGAGTTGATGCCTGTGATGAATATGAAGGGGAAGGGAAAGAAGAAGTTGATTGTTAGTGGTGTTGGAATTGATGATGTTGTTGCGTATCGAGCGGTGAAGGGGTGGTGTGAGGTGAGTTTTGTTGGGGAGGCTATGATATGTTATCAGTTTTGCTGATTTTTTTTTTTTTTTTTTTTTTTTTTTTTTTTCATTCTTGGAATTTAGGATTTCGGAGCTGTACGTCAGATTACGAGGAAAGATAATGGGAATCTAGTTGTTGATTGGAAGAGTCGGAGTGTGGCTGATACGGTCAGTTTATTGTGTTTCGACGTCAGTTGCAAAACTTATTGAGAACTGCTGTTGTGCTCTAGGTCTGCCGTGTACAAGCGACCGTGTTCATTAAAGGAGCGGGGAGTGTAGCGTTGAGTTGGGTTCAATCTTGAACCCAGGATTCTCACCCTCTCTGGCTATTGCTCAACCAGTCAGTCAGTAGCTTTATGCTCTCTCTCGTTTTCTGAATTCCTGACGAAGACTCAGGGCGTCTACCTCAAGAAGAATGAGGGTGATATTCTCCTCAATTTCTAAGCCTCGGAATCGGATTGCCTCCCAAACACGCACTCTGATTTCTCAAGCACGTCGCACCCTCATCCCGTCCCGACGCATTTTTTATGTTTTTGGCATTTATTTTCTGCTTTCTGAGCCGTTCCGCTTTTTCGCTTATTTGACCCTCTCCCTCGTCTTCTTTAACCTACACATTATCGTTATTTGCTTTGCGAACGTCCTGATTCTCGCTATCATCATGATCATTGAACCCTTTTGTTCGTGTCTCTGTCTTTTTTTTCTTCTTTGCGTTTATGCTATTTTTTCGCTGCTGATCCTGCTTCTGCTCGTTGTCTTCTGCTTCAATTTTTATTCTATCATCTGCACAAAACATCTTGGGCGTTCGCTTTTTGCTATCAGCTCAGGTTTCATTAAAATCTGGGATGAGATTTTTTGTTCTCGGTAGTCTGGGTGAGTGGATTTTCTTTGGTGTTCTGGTTGATGTATGGTTCTAATATTTCCTGCTGACAGTCAGTCAGTCAGTCCGTCTACTTGCCAGTCTGCTGTCAGTCACCCAGAGCACACCTGATCTCGCTCGACGTTGTCAACCCGACTATAAAAGCCGTTTAGGCGGCAACCGACACGGGAGCTTCACACGGATTTTTTCCACATTACCAAGGATCTCTCAACTACACCGGATGGATATTGGATTTTTTCGGATATTTGGAAGTGGTTGCTCGCTTACAATCTCAATGGATTCTCGATGTCGAGTTTGCCTAAACAAGCTCAGATTTCACATCCTCTCTTCCATTTTTCCCTCCCTCTCCCTCCTTCCTAGTTTTGTAACACACGGCGTGTACTGACCACTCACTATTTTTGGTGAATATTGGTCCGGCCATCTTGCGGAACCGCATCTGCAATTTTGTATTCCCTCCTGACGGAGGTTCTGTCACCCCGTTTTGGCGCCCCCACCTGTGGAACCCACCCTATCGCCTCTGCGTTCTTCTCGTGTAAGTACATCCGAGGCTTTATAATGAAAGCACGTTCCGAGAAGGAGAGAAGTGGTGAAAGGGCTTGGTGTCAGGGGAGATGTGGATGGCAGCTTGCTGGCTTCTTTCTATGAATGGAGAATGCCAGCGTGCGATCCTTCCTCCTTTTGGCGAGTCGGATGGATCAACTTTTGGTGGACCCTTCCCTCTCTTTCCCGCCTCCACCGCACATAGCTGGACGACCGCAATTCTGGATGTATTGCACTCAATCCGATTGTATTGGCGTATTTCTGTGTGCTGTGTGGGCATTCATCTTTCAGTGCCTTTTCAAGTGATACACCATTTCTGCCTTGGACGTTTCGACAGTACTCTATCTTTGAGGCACGCCCTGTTCTGCATTGCCATCTTTTCTTTTTTTTTCGCGCTTAGCTCCTCTTGGATTTGGGGTTGACATGGACTTTGCGGACACCTGCGTTCTTTCATCATTCACTCCTTCATCTGTCTCTCTCTTTATAGCTCTATGTTGGACTGCTCATACTCATACTCTACATTGTAGAATTACATGTCACTCGTTATGCGCTTGTTTGTGCTATCGCACTCTTTTCTTTTTCCTCGGTCTCTGTATTTGAACTGTCTCATATGTATCGATGGATATCACTGTCATTCCTTTGTTCTGATCTCGGTTTCCTTTGTTCGTCATCCCCTATCCACACCACACCTTCCCCTGTGTTACATCCTTTCCTTCTTAATCCTGGTCCTTTGTTCTACTTCGTGTGCACCGTGTCTCCACGAAAAGCACAGACGAGTATATAATGCAGATATATATACTCGTCCCGCGTCCTTCTATTTCCACTCACCCTTTCTTTTGTTCCTCGATGCTATAGATCTCTCTCGCTTGCATATCTCGTCCACCCTTTTTTTTCGCATTTGTCAATGTACATTGTACACTATCTCATACCTCTCTCTTTTTCTTGCCCTATACATACGTACGTACTGACCTCTACCTTTCGTTCTCTTTTAACAACTCTCTCTTTATTTAGATCAAATACTTATTACTATTACTTCACACCTAGTCGGTTTGTCGTTGAGTCGAGGTGGTTTCTTATGTGTTAGTAGTAGCTTCATCAGAGATCATATACACGTATTTGGGTATTGAAATTTGGCTTGAAGTTGTTGTTCGGTATTCGTATTCAAAGTCTTGGAAGAAAAAAGAGGGAAAGGTGGGAACCTGTTACCACCTACCCAATTGACGTTGTTTGTGAATGTGTGGCGCTGGGAGATCTGGTTGTTGAACGGGTACAGTACCGTCATGAATCACGATCACCCATGATACGACTCGGAATTACATATTTTATCGCAGGAATAGTTTGTCCCTGTAGGAATCTCTGGATCTTATGCTATCTTATGCGTATGTACATACATAGCGTACATAGCGTACATATGCATGAAATTTGCTCAGAACCGAGATCCTTATGGAGCAGTCCTGGGTTTGTTTGACCTGCGGATCTGTCATCGGTACTGGCATGATGTATATGTAACTGCCAGTGGTAGCCGCAGAGGTCGATAGGTCGAATTCACTTGTCGGTTCATTCTGGCCTACTCAGAATCGAAAATTCTCGTTCAGTCTAGCCTGCTAGGTGAGTTTCAGTTTGTACTCTCCGTACGGGTACTGGAGGGTACTGGCTGGCAGTGGTTGCGCTTCGCATAGGAATACGTATGCTATGCTATGCGGGACCGGCGGGTTTGAGTTTAGTGGTTGGATATGCAGATTGACTTTAGGGTCAACCCCACTCGGACCCCTCACTCAGGCTCTGGAACGACATATGTACGCAAGCCTCAATGTTATATGTATTCTGTTATATTGCCCTGCATGGATATGGCACTTTCGAGCGCGGGACCGGCTTCAAATCCAATTCATTACAATTTGGCCCTTGGGAAATCGCTTTTTACTGGATTTACTCGAGATCTTTAAAACTTTTTGCATCAAGTACCCCAGCAACGACAAACCAAGGGCCAAGGGCTCCAAGGGCTCCAAGGGCCAAGGGCCCAAGGCAGGCAGGAATTGTCCCTCATTCCGGCTAACTCATATCTCGACTCGCGACATATCCCTTTGAGGTTACCTTTTCCATATGTATGTATGTACATATGCCTCTGACGAAATTATGATTCATTGGTTCCAAACTTCGAATATGGGCCCGCCGTCCAGACCCCCTCAAACTTTCGCGGGCATCTTCCTCAGTCCTGTCTTCTTTGTCTTTCTCATATACATACTCCTGCAGATGATCCTGTTTCTGCGGGCGGCTACATAGGTGGGCTCTTGCGATTGGACAAATGTACTTTTTATTGATCAGAATTTGATGTTGTGACGACATTTCGAAGTCCGTCGGACTCTCTTTTCGTGGTCCTTGAAGCTTCTTCAAGCAGCTTCAAGCTTCAAGAGCCTCTTCAAGCCTGTGCAGTGGTGCAGGCAAATTGAAATTCCATCGTAATGGGTGCTATTGACGGTCTTACGTGCCTTACGTGCTGTATCCTCAAAAGATATACTGGTACCACTCCAGCGGCGTTGACGGTTGATCTGTCAGTTATTTCTATTTCTGGTATGTTTGTTTGTTGAACATATATAAAGAGAATTCCCCCCTTCCTTGATCATGTTATCTGGCGGTCCGAAGAAATCGTGTGTCTCTGTAATCTCACGGTTACATCTTGGCAATCTATCTTTTCTGGGTTCGAACTTCGCACATATGTAGGCGCAAGTACGTATTCTCAAGTTTTTTTTTTTTTTTTTTCAACATAAGTTTACTGTACCCATGTGTTATTGCATCAGTCATTTCAGAGATCTTTTAAGCCACACCAATAGATCTTAATCTTGAAGCTTGAAGCTTCGAGTCCCGTGCTTGGTCCTCTGGTCCTTCAAATTATTCTACGGGTTGTCTTTCGGACTCTCGGAGTCTTTAGCCAAGTTTTACGGGCATAACGAAGCTTCCGTTGAGCACCTACATACACGCAGTGGGGGAAGCTCGCCTCAGAGCCCATGTCTGGTTTGGTTTAATATGTCATCCTGGCTGGCACTCAACCTAATTTTCGATTTTGCAGGTGCAATCCGCAATCAAAACGCCATGAGCCAGGCCGTTAAACATCTTCCTCCGAGTCATCCATTGCGACGTTGAAAAGAAGATGCGGTGTCGCAAAGTCCAGGTGGACTCTGGCCTCACCTGGATATGTTGATAGGACATGAATACATAAATAATAGTACGTATCATTTATTATACGCTGCCCGCTAAAGCAACTACTTACTTGGCTGGGAGATATGTAGGTTAAGGGTCAGCGATTCTCATCTTCAACTTGCTTCATGAGTCTATCTCCGAGTCGTGCTTTACGAACTCGCCTCATGTCTTTTTTTACCCTTTGTACTCAGCTCAGGTGAGCTCCGGATGGATTTCTATGACCTCCTGACAAGTTCGCAGTCAAATTCTAAGGAACTCGTTTGCGTTTTCCTACTATGTATTGCCTCGTGTAGGCTTTCTGGGCGCATACATGGGTTGCTGTGCGGTGTACTTCGACCTCTGATTGTACAAGTCACAATTACACTTAATCGTCAGCACACTGTGTGTTTGCGCCCAGCACCGAGGCGTCTTTGCGAACTTGGACTCTCTCGGACTACACAGGTCCCAGTCTTTCCGAGGCAGTTTATTGTAAGTATAAAGGGCACGGCGTCGTTGCTCCGGAAGTGCAATGATCAAATCCGAGAAACCCGGGTCAGCGTCAGCGCTGCGTCGACTCCGGCCAGTGTCAAAGGCCCCCCAGGGTAACTGTGAACCTACCGCGCTCCGTACTGCCTCGAGGGCTCGTGCTCTACGCATCCACCGCTGACAAGGTTCAGACCAAATTTGAAGAGTCCATGCTCTTTTTGGTTGTCTCGTTCTCCGAGAAGTAGGACGGTGAATATGCTTGAAAAGGATTCGAAGTTGTATCGCCAAAGGACCACCAAATCCGAACGCCGGGCGTGTAAGTGTACATGTGGTACTACTTTCTTTATTGAAAGAAATTTTTTGGGGGAAGAGTACCGAAGGCCTGGTCGGTGAGCCTATTCAGCTGAATCGGTAAGTACATCTATATCTGAATATGAATTGCTCCTCGGAATTCAGCCTGCTATATTTGCGACGGGGTCGTGTGCGAGAAGTGAGAATCCTGGGGTAACATGACATTGACAGCATGAGCTCGCCCCCCCCCCCCCCAAGGCGTCCGCGTCAGGCCTTTTCAGTAAGGACCAGGGTTCTCGACTCTCTTCCACGTCACAAACAGCACTAAAAAAAGTCTAAAACTTGTTGAAAGAAATTTTGAGTAATCGATTTTGCACATTCCGAGATTCAGATACTTTGCTTTGACTCTGTGTTAATCGCCACTTTGGTTTATGTTTTAGTCGTTACTTATGGTCATTGCGGAGCTCGCATGTACGTCTTCTTTTGTATATGCGTACATATGGAGTGCTAGCCTTTTCTTCATCTTCTGTGCCTCTCGACGATCTGCGCTTACTTCTGTGTCTCTTCGACTCGGACTTTAGGTGTGCTTCTCCTTTGGTGCGCGTTGTGAATCCAATTACGTCTGTGCTGGACACATGTTCTTGGTACTCATTCGTTGTACTTACCGACCCCTTGATGCAAAACGAACTGTGAATTGAGCAGCATGTCCGGGTCCAGGTGTCAAATGTCCATGTCAGGTATTACTATTAAATGATTCTTGTCCTTGGTCCAGGCTCGAATCCATAGGAGCTGGCATTGATACAGTTTAATATAATAGCCTCATCGCTCGACTTCGACGAAACCGTGCGCAAAGTCCATAATTTGACCAGTATTCAGCAAGAGACTCTGAAGAAAATCATGATTTCATGAATGTCAAAAAAACGATGGTTGTCTTCCGGAAGTACAACGAATTTCGAATTAGTCATTTGCCAGACTGTAAATTCAAGCTCAAGCATGTAATAAACCAAAGAGCCACTTCAAACACTTCGGCCGCTTCTTCAGCACAATTCCTTTATACTCATCAACGAGACGTCTCTGCCACTGAGTATCAGACATATGAACGAAAAATCAATGGAGAGAACATACATAGTACAAAGCTAAGCTAAAATACATAAAGAGGAATGCAAACCACCTCACCCTCAACCACGTTTCCAACCTTGCGAGGGCATAATCCATTTTCTTGGCTCCTTAAGGAACAAATCACTGGGGCAGACCAAAAGCATAGCGGATTTTCACTTCCTCTTCCTCTTCCTCAACCGAGAGTTTTGCCCTCTTTGCTGATGCTTCCAGGTCCTGGTGCTAGTCCATGTGTTGTATCACGAGAAGCCTCCAGAACAAACTTGCGAATATGTTGAATCAGTGGGTAAGTTTCCTCAGAGCATCCTATGCACGGCACTCAGCGCGCATTGAAAGACCTATATAACAGTGGACTCTGGATTAATCTCCACCAAGAAAGATTCGATAGGAGCCTGAGGCAGATTGCATGTGCGGGGGATGTAGTTTGTTAACCCGGGATCGGGAAAGAAAATGTCGCTCGCTGTAAAGAATCGAACTTCATGTTGTGGAAAGTTTATGTCTGTTGACGGCTGCCGCGAGCCACCAACAAATGTAGTTGGAGATCCAGGGACTACATCCATCCGATGATATTTGAGCGGGTTGGGTTTCATACTGGACAATGATTTATGTGCCAGTATCTTGAAAATCCATGCAGTGAACGAAGATGACTCTGAAAGATAACGAGATTGGAAGAGTAAGTGTTGGGCAGCAGAATAGTTGATAAGATCTTGTTGTTCCATGGTAAGACGAGTGATGTATTCTGATTTGAATTCTGGGATAAATGAATCCAGTGATCGTGTGGCGGTTTGTTCATGAATGATGTTGTTGAACACAGAGGGGTCATTGAGAGTAACAGTGAAATCCAGATGTTAGCGCCTGCTCGATCTGCTCAATAAATGCATTGTATTCTTCCTGTAACGGCAAGCTGTAACGAAGAAAATATGAGGGTGTAGCAAGGCGTATGAGTGAATTATTACCTACCCTTTCAAAAGTTCTTCATGTGTCCACAAAGGCATACCCCAAGTGCGACTTGGCTTTTTTTTGTTTAAGCCACACCTGATATCTCGAGGGATTGAGAGACGATGCCTGAATCGCAAAACGAGTCGGCATTACCAAGCGATCATCAGGAGACGAGGTCGAGTCATCCCAATCAATGAGTAGTATCCATAGGCACATATTCTTGGATGGGCAAACAGGAAAGTGGGGGCTACCCCGAAGACTCACTTGATAAACCTGATCATCAAAGAAGAGCAAAAGTGTGTGCCCTGTGGTCAGTAGTACGGGGTATCCATCTCTGACACATTGCATGACAACGTACCAGAGCCAAAAACTCTTTCCTGACGATCCCGGCCATGAAGAACGAAGTTGACAGCCTATCTTGTAGAAAAGAGCGTACCTGTACCTGGCTGACCAGTAACAACAAGACCTGGATTAATCCAGTGTGATATCTCCTCAGATCTTTTGAATAAATCCTCGTAGCATTCCCGAAGGTTTTGTGTCGACTTCTCCAGGAGGGATAACATTCAAGATGGGATTCTTTGGGCGGCCATCTTGGTTGAACTGTGTTCTACATTGTTCTGCAAAGGAGCTCCAGTTCTCTTGCAAAGTCCAACGTCCAGAGTTCCACTTCCAGCCAGTGGACAAATGGGCCACTTCGTTTGAAGAGCTGTTGAAATGAACGTTAACGTTCAAGTTTAAGATGGACTCCGACGGATGAACTCATAGGCTGACTCATATTCAAACTGTTTCAGTGCCATTCAATTTCAGTGCTACACTAGGAAACTGATTTGGTTATGTAAAGGAATGAAAGATAGAGAGGAACATAAGTAATTAAAGCACAAAAAGAAAGGCATAGGTTTCATAGGGTAAATACACATAAGTCATGATCATCAGCATACATTGAGGTTAACATCTTGTCCTGCTCGTCACAGCATTTCCGTTGGATGAGGCCTTAGCATCGTGGTTGCCTGAACGCCGAGGGGCAAACGCTGGAACTGCTTTCGAGGCGGTTCAATGAGCTCCAACGTCTGTTGTGCCGCGAGAGGGTTTGCGCCGTGCCAGTGACCTGCATGTCCGATACTGAGGTCGGACGGGTCCTCTGCTGGTCCTCCCGTGTCAGCGTCCTCTTCATCTTCTGCCTCCTCCATTCTTGTCCCATCCATTTCTGTCCCATTCTCACTATACATAGGCGTATCTTCCCTGTCCATTTCTGTCCCATTCTCGCTCTCATACATAGGTGTATCTTCCCTATCCACCGTGGTCTTCAAACCTTGCTTGATCATTTTATCGTACCAGCCTACACGAGATCCCCTCTCCGACAACATCCTATCGTAATGTTCGTCAAACACCTGGACTTTCTTCGCCTGCAATGATTCTTCGTACGTGGCGATCATCTCAGGCGTCACGATGCCTGGCATGAGGAGACGACGAGCGGTTCCCTCTTGAGTCCAGCCTGACAAAAGTG
>AHIW01001305.1:0-30210 GCA_000296255.1 Omphalotus olearius VT 653.13
TTTATAACCCTGTTAATTTTCTTTATCCGTTATTTCGGTCTTAAACGTGCCTCAGACATTATTTGATTCTGTCCAACTTTGTATTTGAAATTCAAACAGATGTATTTCCGAATGAATTATATGATGTAAGAGGTGGCAAAATGACGAGTTCTCTTTCGAGTATGGGTGGGTTTAACTTGGTAGTGGATGGCCACCAAGTAACAATCATCATTTAGAACCAGTATTTGACCATAATATAACTTTGATACCATCTGTACCGTAAGTTGTATCATATGCATTGTTTAAACCATATCACAACATATTTTGAATGACTAGGTGGGATACCTATCACTCCTTTATTCCCTTTTCTGCAAAGTACGAATTTATTCAAAAAGACGTCTTTTTAATGCAGAGCCGAAAATTGGTGTATCAGCACTCTACTTTGTTTCATTCTCAGCCTCTTCCTTTTCACCCGAAGCACCAGAACTTGCTATAATCACCCTCTTGGTGTTTCCAACCTTGAAGGAAGGCATTAATGAACAACATGGAGGCTTCAGCACTTTTGAGACAACCTGCAACAGAGCTGCAAAGGCTTTTATGTATTTTTCACATTTTTTCTATTTTATGAATTTTTCAGGTGCGTCAGAGCTCGTGGGACATGAATTTCTGAAATGTCTGTATATTTGTTTCTTGTCCATATGATACTAAAAGTGCCTTGAAAATTTATAGGTTCCATATTCCTTTATTTCATATCCATTGCATACAGGCTGTTCGCATTCAACTGTGAATGTTTATTTTTATAATCTATGATACATATATTTCTCCCCTGTCTTTCACACTCGAAGAGGTGTGATACTGAGGGTGAGTATTTACTTGATTATATTTACACATACACAAGCTTATTATTTCTTCGTTAGTCTAAACATATGTTTGGTCTTACAGGTATTTACAATCTAAATAAAACAAGTCTTTCACACTGGAAGAGGTGTGATACTAAGGTCTAAACATATGCTTGGTTTTACATATGTGATCCCTTTTTTCCTTGAAGTTGAATATATATTCACGTTTGGGACTTGATGTACAATTTGGAATGATCAGCGACGCTTGTCTCGACCGGAACTAACAGCCCGAATCTCACACCTCAACCAATGCTTCCGAATTCTGCGATTATGTACATGTGAAAGTCTAGATGGTGAATATTTGCCGGTGGATGGCCACATCGTGAAAATTCCTGAATATTGTTTGTATTTTCTGCCTTGAAATAAGAGCACCCTTGCCCGACGTTCGACTCTTTCCATTCTATAGATCAATATATTACAGTTTCTACCGACAAGCAAAACCTATGGAACAAAGCATAGCAGATACTATCCTACATACATAACATCCAAAGTCAAATCCAAGCATCGCATCTAGCAAATCGTGATTTACATAGATGAAAAATCATACTAACACACGACCCTTCTAAAACCTTTTCTTTTCTTTACCAAAACTCACACCAGACATCACCGACTCTGACCCAAACGTCGTCCTACTGACCGTCGACTGACTCCTCAACAACGGAACACCATCTCCAAACCCATCTGTCCTATACTCATCTTTCTCCTTTCTCCCTTCCAGACCCCCGGACCCTCCTGTGCCTCTCGCAGAAGTAGTAGATCTCCGCAAGGCATGAACAACACCTTGCATCTTCGGCAATGCCGTCTTTCTTGCAGCCTCGACGAACCGGCTTCGCGGAGATAACGATCTAGGGGAACTCTGACTTGAATCGGAGCTGTATCTGGAGCTAGATGGGGAGGTCGCGATGCTCCCCGGCGGTAAAAAGTCCTGGAATGTAGTCGCCGGTTTCGTTTCCGTCCTCACACCTACACCCGTAAAATCCAAGGATGGACCAGCACGTCTATGTGTCGTCGGAGGCGACGGACAGCGAGCCGTGGACATGCTTGCTGATCGACTCTGGTGTGATTTCGGAGGAAAAGCTGGAGAATCAGTAGAAATGAGAACGATAACGAGTTAATTGGGAATGACGGTAAGATAATTGTATACGCTTTCTGGCGACGCTACCCTTGGCGAAACTCACTTCGATCTCTAGGCCACGACACAGGCGTAAGTTCCCCATACTCCGCTTCAGACTCATAAGTCACTCCATTTCGATCTCTAAAGCTGTATCTCCCGGTATCTGCGTCGTATCCAATTCGTTCAAAGCCTTCTGGCAGGCGGGTAGAATCCTTTGCGAGCGCCACTGGTTGAATACAATGGAGTGATCTCAAAGTCACTGTCACACACACCTCATCGTGCTGCGTCCAGCGACCCATGTTTACTGCAGATCTTTCGTGATCTTTCGTTCAGCTGGTGAAGTGAAAAGTTATAGAGAAAGCAAGCAACACAGAAGAAGACACGCGGTTTGTCGGACGGAGTAAAGTATTTATACTCAGGCTATGGATACCGCGGTGGTGTGGAGAAAATTTAATTTGATGATGCTGGCACCCTTATCTCCTTAGAAGCAACGGCGGCAACCACTCGCTTGAAAATCGCAACAATTCGCCTGAAGATTTCAGGAAGAGCTTCGATGTGTATGTAGACTGAAAACTGCTATGAATCCTCACCCAGCAGTGGCTACCTATGCCCGTACCTCAGGCTATTTCTACAGTACTTACACTCAATGAAATTCGTAGAATCACATCAGTGCCAGGCAGCTCGATCGTGTCGTGTGAGCAATGTACAATGCTGGGAAGGGCTACAACAGTCGAGATAGCGACTTAGCACAGTTTGTAGAATCAGACCGCAGTCGCACTGCAGTCGCCCACACGAACGCACATTCCCCAAACGGTTAGTCCTCCATGAAGGCCTTCAGGATTCGAACAAAGATTTGATCTAGACAATGCACTACACCGTGATACAATCAGCATTCACGGCGATCATCGCCGATAGCTTTGGAAAGAACGAGGTCGCTCCTCTCCTCTTTGCTCTTTGCATGAAGTCGGCAATGAATTCGAACTTTCAATCTGCTTCAGTGCTTAAGTTTATGCTGACGAGTCGACGCGGTCACATGATGAGATTCTGAACTTCAGCCTGACATATGATAACTTATCCAGAACCTCACAGAGCGGACACAGTTCCTTCATTGTGCATTTTGAGTGCCACCCACAGATGCCTTCATAACATCGCTCTGCCACTCAGCTATTATATGTCACCATAAAACGAGACTGCGGAGACACACCTTTCACACGACGGCGTATTTGGTCAAGCAGCAACACGCGCAGAGTGTGACTCTGTAAGAAATAACGATCACTAGCATGCATTCCATACCGGCACCTTCACTAGATCCATTGAGACTGCCAGCGGCCAAAGACAATCGCCCCGCTAAACCTGTACCGCCGCTACTCCAGCCTGAGCTTAGCCTTAAAACTCATGAGTGCCACCCACTCGTATGAGTCGTATCGGTACTCGTGCTCCAACTCGTGCCCGCGCGGACAAGTGAACCAGATCTTCGAGGTAGAAGACTTGGAGCTTGCCTGAATTGGCCATTAACTCGATGGAAGTACGCTCGTGAACACTTTCGTCCTCTACGTGAGCCTTTCATCCCCCACTCGTACACCGAAAGCACTAGGTCTTGGAGTTGGTTTTGATCTCTCGCTTTCTCAATACCGATAACAGGCTGGAGACTCGGAGAGACGAGCTCGTACGTCCCAACCTGCTTCGGACGCATACCTCTCGTGCTAAGCCAAGAATCTTGAGAATACCTTAATGTGTATTTCTCAAGGCTGGGATTGTCGAGGATGATCTGAGTGGCGCTATCGATCATCTTCGCATCATGGGAGCTGTAGACTTTGGTGAGGACGAAAGACTTGATTTGGGTACATATCCTCAGCGCGTTGGAGAATTCAGCCTACATACGAACATTCCAAATCAGCAAGCACACCGTGGAACGAAGCAACCACACTCACGACGCGAAACGTAGGTTGTGTAAAGCACAAAAGATCCAGATGCAGTAGCTGTGTACAAGCCGATAATAAACTGCTGAAAACCTTTTCGTGGTCTGGACGACCTGGATCAAAGGACAGATCAATCCATACCCTTAAAGAAGCAAGTGACGAGAGTCCTGCTAGCGCACTGGCAAGACGAGCCATGGAAGAAAGAGAATAGTGCAGGCATGTCAGCGACAGATGCCGTATCATATACGGCCTTGGGAGCGACCTGACATATCTCAAAGTGCCGCTGAAGCTCTGCAAGCACGGAAACGCTGATCGTGGTAAGATCCTCAATGATTCTGGAAAATTCCCATTCTCCCCTGCGTGTTGAAAAACCACGCTCGTCAGTGCTGGATGAGCAAGGATGAAATTTTTGAAGTCTTGATGAAAACTCTGAAGCACAGTCGCGTCGCTGGTCTTGGGTAATAACCTCAAGTCTCCGAGTGTGAGACGTTTAAGACACGGCCAACGTCCATGTACTATGTGCTTGACGTCGAACAACCGAGGAGAGGGTGCGATCGCGCTCAAGGAAAGTTCTTCAAGGTTCGGACAGCGTTCGATGAGCATCGTCCAAAGTTCCTTTGGTAGCCGCTCCATGTGAAGTTTCCCGTCTATGAAGACGATTAGTAGCAGAAAGTATTCGAAAGATAATGCACTGACCACAAAGCCACGAAAGTGAACGCCACTTGACGACAAGGGAGAAACTTCGTAGATTGCTGAATTCGTAGAGCTGGTTCTCATTGGTATCTTATCGCACAGTAAAGGCACAAACACACTTACGTGACTATCAAGAATATCGTCTTTCGACCCGATGGTCATACCGATATCTTTGATGGAAGGACAACTACATGGTCAAAGGCATCATTCAACGTGTTCCAATCAGAGCAAATTAACAGCTCACGAAGTATGCAAAGCAAGCCATAGAGAGTCGAGGGGCATTTCAGAGCCATCCCAAACAAAGGTATGCAAGGATATCAAATACGGAGCCAGTTTCTGGATCATGTTCGACACCAATTCTTCATCGATTGGACGTTCAGGTATCGTCCAGTCGGAATTGTTCGGATGCACGACAAGCCTGCGAACATGCTGTAAATAACCCGTTTGCTGCAGCACGGAGCTGAGCCACGAATCACATTGTCTGTTTGTCTTGAGTTCGACGTTCGAGTACAGATGAGGAGCCATTAAGGTAAACATTCGGTGAGACTGGGTGTTGTAAGGTCGCGTCAGTAAGAGAACTGAATGGTAAGAGGTGATATTACACACCGTCATACACAGATGGAGCAAATCCGAAACGACTGGTATATGTGCCGCTATTTCCAGAATAATTTCCACCGAAAGCGTCTCCAGAAGTGACCATGTACCACGGGGAGTGCGCCCTCGTCGACTGGAGTCTCTCTTCAAAGACAACATCCTTCGAATACCAGAACACGAACTTAGTCGACGCGACAAGCTCTTCTTCGCAGTAAGCATCTTCAGCTTGGAGAGACAAGCTTCAGAGTGGTTCTCGTGTGCAAGAAGCTATATATCAGCGGCATGTGTCTATATATGATCCTCTGAAAGATCGCATTTATGACGGTCCACGGTACCTATTAGGCACTCAGTAGCACGACCATCCCCGATGCAAGAGATAAAGGTTACATGCAACAAGGGTTCTTCCGGTGTAGCGTACCGCACTTATTCTTGTTATTATCACCAAGCCCGTATCTTGCTGCAGAGCCTCATTGAAGCAACGTTGACACGTAGATGAGTAAGTATTCGAAAGGCGATCAGTGTGAGTGGCAGTGGCCGCTGGCCTGGGCCCCTGGCGCTTGCTTCACGTGATCCTCGGGCAGACTCGGCAGTTTGGCCGGCCGACATTAACTAATAACAGCTAAGAATTAGTGACGCGTTGAAGATCGGAGTCAGACGTCTGCTCACTCGCACCGTCGCACCATGCTCTCACTCGCCCGAACAGCTCTGCGACCTTCAGTTGCTCGCTCTTTTGCAGCATCCAGCTTTGCTGCTAAATTACATACTCTTCCTGAGCTTCCCTACGCTTACAATGTAAAGAAATGTCCAGAACTACGTGTTTTGCCTACTTACTGATACTCAACTTAGGCTCTCGAACCTCATATCTCGGAGGAAATCATGAAACTTCATCACCAAAAGCACCACCAGACATACGTCAATGGACTCAATGCCGCCGAGGAATCGTACGCCAAGGCGCCTTCGACGAAGGAACGCATTGCGCTGCAAAATGCGCTCAAGTTTAACGGTGGTGGTGAGTTTCAGAGTCGTGAGTTTTTCCCTTATCTGAGGCCAAATAGGTCACATCAACCACTCCTTGTTCTGGAAGAACCTTGCACCTGCTAGCGAAGACGGTGGTAAACTTTCCGATGGTGCTCTCAAGGAGGCTATCGTGCGCGACTTCGGCTCGGTTGATGGCTTTATCAAGTCGTTCAACGCGAAGACTGCTGCGATTCAAGGTAGTGGATGGGGCTGGCTTGTGTGTACATCCTATTTGTTTCGCGTCAAGCAATTCCTGACGACTGTATCATTTCCTAGGGCTACAACTCCAATACGAAGAGGCTTGAAATTGTCACCACCGCCAACCAAGATCCCTTACTCTGTAATTACGAACTATCTTTGATGATACGACTTGGAACTGACTTTCAAGTAGCGCATACACCTATCGTTGGCGTTGACATCTGGGAACACGTTCGTCTTCAACTGGTTGACCCGCTTTGACACGTTCTTACAAAGCGCATTTTACAGGCCTTCTACTTGCAGTACAAGAACGTGAAGCCCGACGTAAGTTTGATCTTCAATATGATGATGTACCATGCACTGAGTATCATGTGTAGTACCTCAATGCGATTTGGAATGTCATCAACTTCAAAGAAGCGGAGAAGCGTTTCCTCGAGGCGCAGTAAATTGTTGTTCTCGATGTATGTACTGTACTGCCATATTGAAAAGCTCTATGGACGTCATATACATAAGTACGTCATTGCAGACGTATTTTCTTTCGTTCATTTGTTTGTCACCAACTCCAATAATTAACCAACGTCACCGAATGTATATGTTTTTTCTGGAGCCAGGGGACAGGCTCAACGCCATGATTCAGATGCGAAAGCATATATGTGTATAACGGCCCCAAATCCTCAACGTCAACATCCCCTTATTGTCAAAGTTCTCCAATCATCATGTCTGGAAGTATGCAATCAAACGTCGGAAACTCGCAGATTTACGAATCTAATCAGCGGTAAGGGTCCTCAGTTCCTGTGTGATTGTGATGTTACTAAGTGGCAGATCTATGTAGTACAGCGCTTGGAGGTTTTACAGACCAGAAGACGAGATTCTAAGAGGGTAATGAAAATGCGCACAGCGAGATCGATTCCAATTAAGCACTGTTACTGCTAACTCTACTGATGAATATCTCACCTCCTGATTATTAAGGGCCGAGAGGAGTCTAGCCAACCGTCTTGCAGCAGCAGAGGCACATGAAATAGACAATATTAGCAACAGGCAGAAGAATACCGTTGAAGACCCTCTAAAGCCCGCATGCATGGAAATGAGCCGTCGAAAGGTGCGAAAATAGATGCCGAAATTAAGGCTGAGGAGCAGAAGGAATTAGAGAGAAAGGGTACTAGAATATGATATGAAGCTTCGAGGCCTTGTGTAGATACTAGAATGGGGTGTCCGCTACTGTGATTTGGGAATAACAGACTTTACGAGCTTGACGTTTGGAATGGATTGGTAGACAGAGGAATTTGGTTGATACATGTGTTGGTTACTGCCAGCAACAATGAACATACCTGAGTGGTATGTCACTGTCAGTCATCTCAGCTATGTGCTGGTCCGGCGGCAAATATATGTCAACGATCGCCGATCCTCTCTTCGCGATGTGCGAGAGCAACAAGTTGACAAATGTACTGAGCCAAGTTCCAGGATCTAGTCCTTACCAGAATGTACATATGTACATAATGATCATCCGCGTCTGGGTCATGAGAGCCACACCTACAGTCTGAGTATGTAGCCCCACGGAAGGAAAACGCAGTCTGAAAACTCGAACGAAAAAAGGATATATTGCACATATAAAGCATATCGAAAGCGACGACTCGGAAAGCGATGAGGGTATCACTATAGCTACAATTACTGCAGTACTATCGAAACTTACAACTACAGGTCAACGTTTCAACTCCAATTGGATGCAGTGGCCCGACCGCTCCTCGCCTCCATGGAATGTCGCAATACCCATGAACGCAATGCTGCGACAGAAATTTATGGCGGAGTTCAATCGAATAAATCCTCCGGAAAGGAACGACTGAATGTCAAGTGGCAGCCTGAGTACTAGGCCAAAACACTTGGCTTGAACTTGGAAAGAATGGTAGGGGGAAAAGACACGTCATGGTTTCCTGATCCCAAGACCATGGATAATTACTAGTCTTCCTCACTAGCTCCCTCCTCTGCTTCCTCCAGATCTTGAGTAAAGTGCTTCCTTTTGCCCTTTCCTGATGCAGGAGTATCAGTGTCTTCTTGGGCTTCACCCCTCTTGCGGCGTTTGCGCTCCGTTTCACGAATGTTCAGTCGTACACCATACCGGGATATGAGCTGCGGGAAACAACAAAAGATCTACGATTCAGTCCATGAAGTAGCATATTACTTCGGTGAAGACGAGGAAGACAGGACCTTTGTCAGACTTGTCGAGGCTTTTAGGCCAGGAAACTCTTTGGTTGAGTACACTTTAAAGGATCCACCGTAACATTCCGCTTGTATCACACGGTCAATATGTCCTTGTACCGTCGAATAGAGGTCGAAAACGCGATATCGGAGAATGAATTCTCCTTCAGTTTTGACGGCAAGGTCCTATCAATAGGCAGATGGATTCCTGTGAGACTTTAAGACCGAATGATAAGCGCCAAAGACGCACTGAAAACACAAAAACTAATGTTTTCCTGCCTTGGTAGTCAATCATTTGTGGCTGCACAAATGTAGCGCCGACCAGTGCATCGGTCATCTTAGAAGATTCCATGATAGGAACGTTGCTGTCGGTGTAATGGACTATATCGGAAGGAGCACTGGGTAGAGATTGGGTATAGGTTGTCCCTGATAAATGAGGTATCGAAGCAGGTGGGACAGGAGGTAGAATCGTGGACGCCTTCGAGGAGTACAAAGACTTATGATTGTGCGCGTGGTTATATGGACCATGCGGCGAAGTACTAGACGATGTGGAGCGGCTTTGAATAGAAGAGGTTGTAGAAACGGATGAAGGAGCAGAATTGCTTTTACGATGCCCGGCCAACCTTGAGGATGACGGAGTGCGAGGTGATCCAGCAGCTGGAAAGAGATCTACAGTGCAAAGAAACCCCAAAACTTGGACATCTCTAACGAAAAGAATCGTGGGATGGCATCAACTTCAAGAGGAAGGACAAAAACAAATCCATACTCGTAATTGGGAATCTCAGTTTCTTGTGGTCTCCTGTCAGGTCCATCTCGGACTTCGTACAGTCGCATTTCTACAACTGGTGGAGGATCCAAAGGCCTCCGGTCAACTCTAGCGTACCTTTGCAGAAAAATCAAATAAAAACAGTCATATAATTTCACATATAACGCGATCAAAGGGAATCGCGCACATACTTTCGACCCAAGTTCGCTTGCTGAATTTCGTGTAACTCCGTACGGATACTCCTCCCGTGAAATTGACCGGAATCGAAACAAATCGGTAGTCCGACGAAGCCCATACCTGTCGGCTGAATGACTTCCTCAGCCATGTTCTGGGGCAGAGACGTATACATGGTGTGGGTATGCGAACCTGCATACTGATACGAATATGCGCCACTGGAATAGTGTTGAGAGTACATCTTCAAGAGCTGAAACTGGTCGAAAAGTAAGAAGAAAACTAAACTAGATGGCAGAGATGGATAGATGTTGAGCAGATATTCATAAGTAGTAGAGTGTATTGAATGTGGCGAGCACGATAGCAAAGTTTAAGGCAAAGGAAGACTGAAAGCAACCAGCAAGGCATAGTCGAGTTCCCGGATAAGGGCGTCCCGTCTTAACAGATTAGGTACCCCGATTTGGCAACTCTGGGCCGCATCCATGGATGCAATCCACTCAAATCTCTGCACCGGAGTGCTGGGCCAATGTTTTCTTTTTTTGTATGAGTCGTCAAACATTTTCTTCAGGACAACATAATTATATGAACATTGAAACACCGCCTCAACCGCCGAAGCCACTCCACTCAGAACTTGACTTTGATTGAAGCCCTCCAGAAACTCACTCAAGCTTTCTGGCGCCAGAAGACTGAACTGATTACCCTCTATGTCTGTACAATGTCATTGCTCAGAAATAAAGCATTTGTGTATGAGGTCAATGTGTTCCTATCCAAAATAACTCTCCAACTCCAAGGAGCTTGAGGCACCTGAGCTCAGCAGCTTTTGTTGAACAAAGAACCAAATGTGTTTATCTTCTCATTCCAAAACTAGCCAACTTCAGAATGACTCAAGAATGATGTCAAGGAACACATGTACTACATTGGCAAGTTCCTATCTTCTATCTGTAGAACTTGTGTATAAATACTTCAAGGTCAAGGTTGTGCTGTGAAACAAACTGAATGTTGCAATCTCACAGTGAACACTGAATCACAGTTTCTACACATCACACAGCTTGAAGCTTTGGAGCCTAAAACTTACAGATAGCCTGCTCAAACTTTTACAGTCAGTCACTGTTCTATGCAGAATGTATTATAGTGGCATTGCCAGTGAAGTAAAAGTATGTGGCAAACCTCAAGTGGAGTATTATTTCTGAAGTGACAGCACAACCGAGGTACATATGTGCGGTGCAACTCGCATGCACTCATCCTTGCGCCGCCTTCTCACGAATTGCCATAATACCGATGCGCTCAGCAAGTCTGTGACCGTTTGCCTCTTGGTACTCTCGTGCCAATGGCTCAGATAAGCGCGCTAGAACGTCAGTCGGCGTGTGCGAGTCAGTGTCCACGTCCAATCTACTTTCCAAGCTATGTGCCTTGTATTCTTTGAGTAGAGAGGTTTTTAGACTCGGATGAAGGACCTCCAGCTTGAGGCGTACCGTATTGCTATTCAAGCTCTCGCATTGCTTCGCTCCAACCTCGCGCCGCAAACAAAGTTGAAGAAAGGTTTGTTCTGCGCATTTACTTGTCAGCGGGGTGCCTCAGATCTGAACTAATAGGTGGAAGTCGGGTCCTACATAGAAGCGGAGGACAGCATTGCTCCAGTGGCAAAAGGCTCATTGTGAATGATTCTGCCCCGATTGAAACCAAAGTGGATACGAGACGATGCTCGCCATCGGAGCGCCTTACTTCCAAAGTGACTAATGTTGAGGCCGAGATCACCGAAAGCTGTAGATAAAGATTGCGAAGAGAAATACGATGTCGAGGTTCCATTGGAGCGTATGCAGGCTTTTGCGGCTTTGCGAGTAAATAAACATGGTTCCAGAGTCACTGTAATATTCAGATAATTAAATCTACTTCTAGTCGAGGGCTCACGTAAAAAAAGTTTGACATACGAAACGACACATTTTACGGCTACCGTATCTTCTGACAGTGTTTGTGGCTTTCCAAGAAACTGAATAGAATAACGGCAGCGGTATCCACGGGTTGATAATCGACCTGGATGGTTGTATCGTTCTCAGGAGATCATGCCATTACAACCGGGACTTTCTGTGCGTAACTTGAAGTATCTGCATGCTCTAAATTCAAAATTGCAGGGCGGGAAGTAAGAGATGAGCGTGATTGGCAGAGACCTGAATAATATTGAATTCTCACCGCTGATAATCCTTCAAAACAATTCGATCTCTACACATGATCTATTCAAACTTCCTTGAACTATGACGAGACTGTCTGATGGTCGCGTTAATGATTAATATATCAAAACTGCCAGAACGAAAGACACCGAGCTGCCGGAGGTACTTGTTGAGACTTCCGTACTTTCATTGAAGCCGTCAGTCTCTTGTTCTGCTAATGCGATGTACGCCCGCAAAATGGACCGAGTTAACTTTCAAAATACACCCCGCTCCCAAAAAGTATGTTTAGAGAGCTGAGATCCAAGCCTTTAACCTGCTGTGAAGTAGTCATGCTTGGCTTCTAATCGATCAAATTCCTTCGAAGACGACTCACATTGGGAGACAGCCTTTGAACTTGTAGATATAGAATTGCTTCCAGTGCATCCGATGGCATGAGAAATCACGAGAGACCTTCGACTAAAAGAACCGCGACGCTACACGCAGCAGTGTCCGTCCCGTTTGAGTGAGAACGAAAAAGGTGCAAAAACCACGAAAGCTCTGGAGAGCGTGGTAAGTACGGTCAGTCGGTGGGTAGATTGCGGGCAGATATACAGATGAATTGAGCAAAAAAATGACAAAATCTCTGATATTTGCACTGAAGCTGCCATAAAAGGAGTATGTGATCGTGCCTCGAGCATGATTTGGGTTGACTGCTACGCCCTTGAGGAAGGTTACTCATGGCCATTTCCTGAATTGCTCACTTTCTACTTCTTACTATCATCACACTCTGTTATTTTTGTCTACGTTGTGGTCTACACCGAGCAGCAATGCCTCAGGCAGTCCGGAAGGAGCCCGTTACACAACGAGCTCAAGACAAGGAGTCAAAGCGTGCGCGAGGTGAAAAACTCCCCTTTCGATTGTCGCCGTAGTTGATTCTAATTTCTTCTGAAAGGCGCTCTATCTTGCGCCGAATGTCGGCGGTATGTGCACTTCGGCGATCTAATTTTGTGTTTCTTATCCTGTTCTCTTATTAACAGGCTGAAGCTGAAATGCGATAAAACTGTCCCCTGTTCGAGGTACGTCCGGCAGTATACTTTACAGTCAAGTCAATTCATTGAATTGTCTCTCAGTTGCAAGCGACGAGGATGTTCTGCTATCTGCCCCAATGGTAGTTTGATTACAGGGCAAGGTACACGGTGAGTTCGATCTTGCTATCATGTTATCCGGAAGTGCTCTTCGCTGATGAAGGAGACAGATTCGTGCTAGCAGACACTGAAAAACTGCACGAGAAGATTGCACAAATGAGCGACCGTATTCGCCAACTTGAGGACGCCCTCACTATTCTTCATTCCAGCTCCGGTGCTCAGGAGTCCCACCCTCTTCTCGACCGTGACTCTCTCAGAATCAAATCCAGCATCGACCTCCATGCTGCCGTTCAAAACGAAACCAAAGTAGAAGATGAGGCAGAAGAGTCTCAGTGTATTGATGCATTCGGCACACTGGCAATTAGAGATGATGGCGCTGCGACCTTCTATGGCCGGTCAGCAGGCTCGGAGGTAAGCCAAAATATCCCTATGTGGTGCATATATTGACGAATAGCCATTCATGCGATGCCATTTTTCGCGTTCTCGTGTGTATAGAGTCTTCTCATTGTACGTCCTCGTTGTATCCTCACCAAATACTACCTCACGTTTGTTATTACACATTTCCGCTCCACGAAATTTTCCGCTTACAGGGTGAAACTTCTTCTCCGGAATTCCGGTCCTCCCGCAATATCTCCACTTCAAATTCTATCAATCTCACACTACCATTAGCAAACGGCACTGGGAGTCAACTATCCGCGTCTGCCTTGACTATCCAGCAATGGCAGCAAGAAGCGACTCAATTCAATGGCCTCCCTGCAGTGTTATCCAAGCTCTCGCAGACTTTCCCACTTCCTGCATCTCAGACATCAGTGGATTTGGAGTACCTCATCTCAGCTTATCTGCCTCCCTGGGAGGAAGCATGGCGACTCTGTGAACTATATCTTGATCAGGCACCTTGGTTCTTTGGCGCAGTTACCAGAAGGCAATTACATGAAGAGATTTTACCAATGTGGTACTCCCAAGCACCAAGACCCAACGTAGCGCAAGATGTACATATCGGAAGTTCACCAGTAGGAGCGTCGGGAATGGGCGGGGGAGCACATGATCTTGCCGTGCTCTTCGTCATCTTCTGCTTTGGTGCATTAACGGACATCAACCTTCCTGCCGCGCCGGACAATGTTCAAGCAGAGCATTATTACGACCTCACCAAGGTCGCATTGAGCCTAGAAGGCGTCCTTGACCGCCCTCCATCGGTAGCCACGGTACAATCGTTGTCGTTGATGGCTATATATGAAGGTCTGAAAAGTGGAGAAAATAGTATCGAGAGTACATGGGCTCTGATGGGTATGGCCACGAAGTTGGCGCAGAGTGTGAGTTCAATTTTACTGTATGTGGGTTGGGTTGTAAGTCTGACTAACATGCACGAATGTCACCAGATCGGTTTGCGTAAGTTGCAAACATAGATCCTCGATTCATATGCGATCTAACAGCACGTTGACATAGACCGCGATTGTGCTCGATGGAAGCTTTCTCCGGCGGAGGTCCAGAAACGGCGTGCTCTGTTCTGGGAGCTCTTCATTACCGATTGTTGGCAGGTAAATACTTAATAATTCCCTTTCCTTCTGCATGTCCTCTTATCCTGATCGCTCGGGTTTTGTAGAGTCTCGCCACTGGGCGTTTGGCGACTTTCTCCCTACCCTTTGTGGATTGTGAATTACCTTCCGATCCGGATCAAACTATGTCGGATGATGGGACGATCCAACCAAGCTGTGAGCAACTTGAATGTTTGAGTCCTTAAAATCACTGCTCACAATTTCATAACTTGCGCCGAACCCAACTTGGTCTTTTACCCACCTACTCGATTCGCACTTCCATCTTCATCCCAATTTCTCTACTCGAATCTAACTCATTCCACCCGTGCATTTTGTCAATCTCGGGCACGATTGGCTGCTCGCTACACTAGTCCCATTCTGGAAGGCCCGCTTCGGAGCCGATTGCGTGTCCGCGGTGGTCCAAGGAACGCTGACATCGCGCGCACCAAAATACTCCATCATTTTAGAGCTAGATCGAAGGGTCCGGGACATGGAGTTCCCCAAATATGCGCAAGGTTCGCCTCCGGAAGGGGCTGGTCTTAGTCAAACAATGAGCCATTTTATGCCGACAAACTATCGGGAGCTGAGTGAGTATTATCGGATATAGGAGACTATCATACTAACTTACATTTCCAACTTTAGCGCTGCTCTACATCCACCGCTGTTTCTTTGCACATGCTATTAGCAGCAACCCAACAGATCCTATCAAGAGCCAGTATGCGCCCTCGTTTTTAGCTGGCTATCGGAGCGCTTGCGATTTGCTTGGATCGGTTAAGCAGCAATTTCTGAAGTTCCCTCAACAAATTGCCCGCTTTTGGGTCCTTTGGACACATGCATTTTCTTCCGCGGTTAGTCAGATCATTTGACAAGACTGATTGAAGGGCTGAATGTTTTTGTCTTTCAGGTCATGATCTCCTCAGTTGTCACGCATGGGCCGAGGTGTAAGGTGGCGCCGGCTGCATTACTGGAACTGAATTCTGCATGTGAGCTCTTTGAGAAGGCAGCTCAATATGGTGGCAGAGCTGTAAAATTCCTGGTATGTTTTGAATTGTAGGCTGATCCGTATCCGACTCATGTCATGAGCCGATAGCCCATTGTTCAGCGGCTGCAAGTCAAAGCCCAAAAGGTTTTTATCGACACTTGCAATGGCGTTCCCCCCGCCATTCCTCATGATATCTTCGCACCCTCCGATGTGAATGGCAGTGCGGATGACGAGATGGCGATCTTCAGCGGGAAAACCCACACGAAGACGGTAGTTACGAAGGTCGGTTCTCGGTCTTCCAGCATCCTTTCACCAGCATCAAGCGGTAGTGCGAGAAGTTCCCAGTCTTCTGGTGACTCTCCTGGACAGAGTTATACCACAAATCCTTCTTTCGCTGGCGTTCATCCGAGCTTGGTACATGAGCTCAACGGCTTCGATGGTCACATTAATGCCCAAATACAAAACGCATATAACACGGACCATGCTCTGTTCAACCAGACTTTGGGCCAACAGACGAGTCACTCTATCGTACCGCACGATATGCCACAGCAGACACAATCTCAGCAACCTTACCGTGCAGAACCGATCACTCACCAGCAATATGAGCCACAGCAGCATTCACATTCGGAGATGGGGGAGCAAAAGCGTATGGATGAACAAATGATACGTCAACGGGAGGATGAAGAAAGGCGCAGGATTGCCGAAGAGGAAGCCTATGCACGAGCTCAACAGCAACAGCACCAGCAGCGACGTTATTCATACGACAGCTCTACAGAGCCTTACAGTAATAATGTCTCGCCAATTGATACACGCCCCGTTCACGGGGTCCCACTACCCGCGCCCTCGATGCCTGATCATAAGGGAACTCTGTCACACTCCCGGTCGCGTTCAAATCTCCATCGTGTGGTAGAATATCATCCCTATCAGCAAGCACCTCCTTCCCAGTATCCTTACCAAAGACCGGAGCACCACCCGCAACATCGCTCACAACACCACTCGCAACATCACCCGCAGAACGCATCCAACACGGAGCACTCATTTCCAACGTCACAGCTGCACCAGCTTCAATCTCAGCCTCAACACGAGATGTATGCAATCCCGCCTGAATATATGCAACAGCAGCAGCCACAGCAGTATAATCACACCTCTGAAAGTCCTGAAATAGTTTCACCCGTGTCGTCTACGCAGTCCCATTTCCCTTCCCCAGAAGCAGTGTTTGATTCGCATGCCCACCCTCCAACGCATGCTTCACATGCACAAGTTGTAGCGCCGCAGTATTGGCAACATCATCAACATGAGGGACAATCGCAGACCACGACGTATGAAGGGCTTCATCGGTACCCGCATTACGTTAGTGGACATCCAATACCTTTACAGCAGTCGCATTATGCCCCCGGGGCTGCGATGAAAGGGTATGCTGCGGAAGATCCTCGTTTGCAGGAAACCTGGCAGACGTACATGAACAAGGTTTGGGTTTTTTGTCAGTGGGGTATGTAGATATGAAGTACTGATGAATGTTTTTACCAGGTTGGCTCTCCTCGTCACCTCATGGATGACTGAGTTTTACACTTGGTCTGGTTCCCCCAACGAACGGCTGTTTCCTTCATCTCCATCGTCAGTTATCTGTCACATTATCTCATATTGTAGTATCATCTTGCTCCATATTGTTAATGATCTTGCTTCTGTGCTATCACTGTTTCTTGTTCCATCCACTCCTTTCTCTCTCTCTCTTTGGGTTTGACGCACCTTGCAATACTGGTATCATCACGCTCTGTACATACTAATTTATACATCCACATATATGTTCATTAGGTTTATACTAGTACGTCGTCGTAGTTCTGTACATAAGAATCTTGTAACAGATATCAAAGTCAATGACAGCTCTTTGAAAGACAAAAACGCAAGACAATTACTCCACCTATTCTACTGTATAATATCGGACGATATATATAAGTATGTATAACACAATTATTGAGATATTCCTTGGAAACTCGCTCCATCACAAACCCTTACACAGTGTCTTTCCCCTCCTCACTTGAGTTCTACACAGTGACAACTCTGTCGGTACTGCCAGTAAAGAAGCGAACAAGATACCAGTCGAGTCCGCAAATCCTATGGAGCCAATCTTAAACTCCTTCTCCTGCTTCGCGCGCTCTATATCGTGCGCTGAGCTGTTTTCTGGCCGTTCCTGACTGAGACGATAAAAGGCGTTTACACTGGAGTCAAGAACGAAAAGACGTTAGAACGTTTGTAAACAGGAAAGTTCTACAACTCACTATGCTAGACCTCCACAGATACCTTCGAGACTGATCAAGAAGAAAACCATGCCGATACTAAGTCCCTCTGAATCGTCCGAGTAGAATCCCACCGCAGATTCGAATGCAAGCGCTAGAAGGATAGAACCCTGTAGGATGGCAGGGAGCGGGAGAAGCTTTGGTGGCAGAGCTGGAATTCCCAGGGATATAGACGATCGGGAGAAAAAGACAGTCGTTTGGTAGACGAGCTACATGAGGGTGCGAATGCTGTTAGGTCATGGAATGATGACTTAGAGACTACTGCTCACCTGCCAGAGGGGGTAGTAATCTCGGACGGAGTGTATGATCTTGCTTAAGAGTCCGTATATTTCTGGGTCCGGGACAGGGTAGAGGAGTGTAGGTGCTATTCCCTGTAGATATAGACAGTGAAGAAACCCGTGAAATTAGTCCCTGTGTCATGAAGCGAGTAAGGGATGGTACGTGCCTGGTTAATGATATACTCGAACTGCGTGTAAGGAGGACATGGGATGATGGGTATTAGAAGACGATAGATAGCTACAATTGGGTGTCGAACTCACAAGATAGACACAGACTAAACGGAAGCATAAGCATGATAATACTGGAGAGCAGACCAAGAAGCTCACATAAGGGCAGCATATATCTCACTAATAACGGCCTGACGAGGTACAGCTTGTCATTCATTGACAAAGCTACACCCTTCCTCGAGACGACTCGGACATTTCCTTCTTCTTCTCCAAGTTCGTCCTCTGCTGAAGCAAGAGGTGTGTATGGTAGAGTCGATCCCGCGACGGAAGGGCTCTCATGAGAGTGTATTGACGAATAGAGAAAGGCGGAGTTGCTCGGAAGCAGGAAAAAGTAGGTTAAAGGTATGATGAGTGGCAGAATCTGTAAAAATTGCATAAACTTGGAGCCTTGGGTGCCAAAAGTAAGAAAGACACTCACGGACGAGATCCCAACTCCAACACGTACACCAAGGGCCCGAACCTCCCACCAAATGAAGGCTCCGACAAGACCGGCTGCGCCAGTGCCTGATGCAAAATATCTGGATGATCAAGTTATTAATTGGACGAGCAAAAGACGTGTTCAAAACGCACCCTAGACCATGGCCTGCAACAGATGGCGGTGCGTACGTCGTTGACAATTGGAGGAAGGTCAATTCACCAAGGCCTACGAAAGAGGATTGATCGCTCGGTAAATCAACACTGCATTACGAATCCGAAGACTCTGAGTGGATAAGTACCTGAGGAGAAAGAAGCGAGACTTATTCCCAGCAGTCTCGCAAAGAGGCTATCGAAGGAAGCCACGATCTGTTTCACATGTTTTAGAAATGACTCTGTGGATTAGGGATGAAAACTCACGAGCATCCCGAAAGTACTTAGAATACAACAGCCTATGAGGCGCTTGACGTATCTTATTCGACCCTTTAGCACGTATGGCCAACCTACTTTTGCAACTAGAGCTGGGGCAATGTTACAAAATGCAATTATACCCTTCGGGGTCGAAGGTGGGACCAGATCCAAAGCCGCGGAAAGAATTATGACATAGAGTACTACAATAAAGCGCAGCACATTTGTCAGTAGGTCCCTTTCTTAAAGTGCAGAGCTCGTACCGTTATTGATGAGACCAAAAAGAAAGAACGATAGGCCAAGTTTTCGAAACAACGCACGATCATCTATGAACCTCCACACATAAGTTATCGACTGACTTTTTGAAGTGAATCTTCACGGACGGAGACCTTTAGAGTCAGCCTCAATCCACGGTCGGCCTCACCTTCAGGTCTTGAGTCAAGGTCCTCGAGTAAGTTGCTGTCTTCAGAGAGAGCACCAATAGATATATTTGAAGGATTTCCGAGTTGCATGTCGTAGAAGTTATGGTCGTGGTCAGAAGTCAAGTTACGTGAAGGCATGCAACTTGCATGTCCTGTCCGCTTGAGCCGTCCGTATCAATGTTTCCGGCAAGACAGCCAGGAGGAGCGAAAGACTAGCGAAAGGTGTGACTACCCTTCGTCACGCCTGTGTTACTCTGCCGCCGCCGCTGCCGAGACAATACTATATTAAGAGTCTTTCCGGTGGATGTTTCGGATACGGAATTAACCGGACGGAGGTGGTCTGCATCCGGGAGTTTCCCCCTTTCGCTCGTTGTTGTCTACCACGATGAGCTCGTCTCTCCTTCGTTCTACGCTGCCCAAGGCGCTTGCTAAGAGAGCTACTTTTTCTTCTGTTATTCATGGTTCGTTGTTCTCCAATAGTGAATACAAACTGGGTGATTCACACCGCGTTAAACAGCTCGACAAGCAACAAAGTCCGCCTATGAATATGTCCCTGGTGGCCGTACGTCTCTTCATTACACTTAGCGAAACACAATGCCTTGCAACGTGCTTGTTATATTCAGCTATCTACAGGGGCACCGTCAACGATCCTACCTCCTTCCCTCCACCATCTAGAACACACGGATCGTATCATTGGGCGTTCGAACGTTTGCTCTCCGCGGGGCTCGTCCCGTTGACTGTTGCTGCATTTGCCACGAGCGGATCCAATTACCCTATCCTTGATGGAATTCTCGGAATAAGCCTCGTCATTCACAGTCATATCGGTGTAAGCAAGAACTTTCTCAGACAAGCTATTCATCTCATCCTGTATTCTTTCAGTTTGATTCTGCGCTTGTGGACTACGTACACAAACGCAAGTTCCCCGTCATTGGCCCTATTGCTAGTTGGACGTTAAGGGCAACAACTGTCGGTGTCATGGTCGGGGTTTATCAGTTCAACACGAACGACATCGGTATGTCTGTTCCCATCTATGTATCCGATGATCTGGCCGTAACCAATTCTTCTTGTCTGTTCAAGGTCTCACCGAACTCATTGCGAAAGTGTGGACCGCATGAGTGCATCTTTTGGAGCTCTGTTTCGTCATTGCATTTTTCTGGAAAATGAATTACATTTCGCCCTGTTTCGAGCCATCCAAACTCTTCTAGTGCATCTTCGAATCAATGACGTCCGTTTAATTTCTTATATCGGGTTTTAGTACTAGACGGGGAGTTGTGACAAGTATTGCTAACGCTCGCGGGTGCTTCAAGTGTCTTTGTGAAATGACAGCAACTTTGAATACTTAAAGCCAATCATATCGCTCAAAGTCCGATGTCAACCATGTCAAGCCTTGCCTCTCAAGATTGTTTACTTACATAAATGGTTTACTTTCCGGTAAGGCTACTCAGAGAGCGGCGAGGTCATATCCCAACGGGATCTCCGAAAATGACCAGAGCATTCAATCAGTCTATGCGGCGCACAAGGGAATTAGCTCTCTGATCGCAATTGCGCCTGCAGCTAGGGATGACATTGACAAGAACAATACAGTACAGACGCCAACGACGCTACATAAAGTTACAGTACCGCGAAAAAGTACACCCAACCGAGCCGGGAAAACATGTATGTAGTCTGATCTGAAGTAGTTCTGAAGTACTACGCTACTTTGACGTTTGCAACAGGTTGACAAGGCGATGGTGGCGGTAATGGTGGGAGGTCGCGATCAAGATAGGAGTATCTCGGGGTATTTGAAACAGATGCAACGCTAGGAGGCTTCTGGTGGGAAGTCAACGATGAGGTCTGATGTGTTGCTTGCAGCATGGGAGAACCTTTCGATGGACTTGAAGAAAGGGATGCGGGAGGTCTCCTGAATTTTCGCCTTGCGTTCGCGATGGGTTGCGATAACGCTAGCGAAACACAAGATACGGACCTCTTTCGGGCGTCTGCTTCTCCAACAGTCGAGGTCGTTAAAGCTAGGTTTGAATGAATCAACCTGCTATCGGAACTTGTACTCTTATGCGTGGCCATGGGTTCAGTGTATGTTGGGAACGGTACAACCCATTCCGGTGTTACCGGTGTTACGATCTCGAATTCGGGCTCCGGTGGTACACGGGGCATGACGAGAGTACGAAGGGCATCGGGGACATTGGGTAGGCGTTTATTACGCACGGCACCTACGAACTTCTTTGGGAGACTCTCGCATGAGCCGGTAGAACGAGGGATTAGGGATGGCAATGACTGTGATGTGGGAGAAGAATACGAGAAGCTTCGGAATGTACCAGAACGAAAGGACGAGGGTGGGGACGATGATTGTTTGGAGCAGGTCAGTTTGAGTGTAACGGGGAGGTATGTTTCTTTGATAGAATGCTTGTTAGATCGTTCTCTGCAAAGTAAGAGACCGCATACTGAGATCCGACGAACTGCGAGATCTGTGACGGGGCCACCACGACTCGCACTCCAGAGCACTGTATTCGTCGGGCGGCTGGTCTGCAGCATAGATCACACACCCCGCTCTGCTCTTCAGAACTGGTATGTCCTGCTTAACAGGTCAGCTAAGCAAGTGGAATTCACACTAGGGCTCGCTGCTTACCCGCGCTTTGCTCATACCCAGGCAGGAAGCTGAAGACGTGTGGGGAAAGGGAAGGAAAGGCTTTTCGAGCGCGATCTTATACTGTATAAATTGTATTAGTACTAGTAGCCTCTTGAGGCGGAAGTTGTACCCGGACGGGTGTAATTGGCCTTTTTGACATGGGTTGGCCGCCAGGGCAACCATGTCTGACAAATGTGAGTAGGACCTGACCGATGTTCCTGCGATAAAGACTCAGTCTTTGATCTGGCGGGGAATGGATACTAAGCAAGAGCCCACAACGATCTCAAGGAAAAGTTAATTGATTATCTCGTAAGAAACAAGGATCAGCAACACTGAACAGAAACATCTTCAATAGTATGGCAACTAGTGCCGCTGGACGCTGCTAGTGACTACTAAGGTATGTGGCCACCTATGAAGTTGCCACTGGCTTCTTCTGAGAAGGGTATGTCAGAAGAAAGATCATCGCAACGATGGAGAGAGACCTACATAGCCGACTGCATCAATGTTGTAAGCGATGCCTAATTCCTCTAATTTACGCTTTGTATTATTCTGACGTTTTATGAGACGTTTTGTAGCTTTTGCTTGTTTTTCTTCCGTACGAGGCTAATCACGCAGACGTTAATGAGGCAAGCCCGGAGAAAATGATGTGATGCGTACCATGTTCTGTGCAACCCGAGCGACGCGCTGCATTGGGACGCGACGCCATTTCCTGTTAGCGCCCACCCATAACTCGGGATGCACTTCGTCTTTTGGTATTACTTTACAGCTGAGTATGTGACCCATAAGAAGGTAATTGTCCATGGTCTCAGCAACGATTTGAGCAACAGAGGAAGAGTCGAACTCCAGAAAACCATAGTGTTTGGATTTGCCGGTCTGCGCTGAGGATATCATTATCATTTTTTGTTTGAAAGCTATGAAAACGCACCTTTTTGTTTCTGGAAACACGAAGACGCGTTACGTCTCCGAACTGAGAGAAGTACGCCTTTAATTGATCTTCATAGAACCCATGGGGTAACCTGCCAATGTACAACACTCCTCGGTCCTCAGTCTGGGAACAAGTAAGTTGGAGAGCGCATCGAGGTACTGGAAGACACGCACAGGCTTTCTCTTTGCTTTTTCAAGCCTCTTCTTGACTGTTGCATCGTCTTTCGCTATTGTAGGTAACTTGGCAACATCAATGGCAGGTTCCTCGATCATCTCCTCGTCAGAAGAGTCATCATCGTCCGTTGAAAACCCATGTAAGATCTCCTCATCCTCGTCAACCTCCTCCTCTTCTTCTTCCGCCGAATGTGAACTTCGTGGATCCGGTGAAGGCTCCTTGGTCCTCGAAGTTTTTGACTTTTTGCTACGCTCAACAGGTTTCGAAATGGTAGACTCTTCAGCTAATTTTCTTTTTGATGGTTTAGAGGACTTTTCGGATTGTTTTATGGGTGCCATTTTTAGGTGTGGATGTAGAAGGCAGACGAATCTTTCCCACGCAGTGTCATCGCAAACTGTAGTACTAGTAAGACGGCCTCAGGCCCTGCGCTCAGGCTTTGCACTGATGCTTTTCAACAATGGAACAGGACTGGGTCGTAGATTTGTTGTGGACAAGGAACAGAATTGATTTGAGCTTGAAGCTTGAATGATTCGATGATATCTTTGCCCTTGCCTTGCCTCCTTGGTTGCGACACTCAGTCTTCGCTTCGATGAACGTTCATGCTTTATCATGAATTCATTCTGTTGCCTCGTCTCACTCACGCGATGTGATTCAATATCAACTACTCACATCAATACATGCTCTGGACCCTGACTCAAATAGTAGAACTTGTCCCTTCCCGACGGAAACCCAGGAGTCAACTCGATTTACTTTCCTGCTGGAACACATTTACCTTGAGTGGAACAAAGGTAAGTGCTGTGAATTGATGTGTGTTGTGATGATGAAATGCTGATAGTGATTAAAGGCTTCGTGGATGCGGGGAGCAACAGGGAGCAACATGAAATTGTGATCGTTGGAGCTGCAGATTTACGCTCGTGGGACCTTGAGGTATTTGCTCTTCATCAGTGATCTAACGCCTCGCAGCCTATGCGGCCTTCGAAAGTTTCGGGGCTTCCGTCATATTCGACACCAGTCTGGCGGCTTCGACAGTACTATGTTATCGCATTTCACTACCTACTGGGCCTTACTCCATGCCTACTTGATATACATCTATCTAGGCGCTTTCTTCGATCCTGATTGGATGAAGGTGGGTAATTATAGTGATTGGCAGTTGCTATGAAGGCATTAACGTGAGATTCAAATTTTTTATTTCGAACAGTGCGCGCTGGGCATTGTCACTAGTTCCTAGCCTGAAAATTAAGGAAGTCGACGCATTGGCCCTGGCGACAATGGTGGTCTGGGGTGGGGGTTCGTTGTTGAGGCTACCATGCTGAAAGCGTGGTTCTGCTTATCATGGCCACAGAGCATACACATTGCATCAGAATCTCATCAATTGAGCGAGTGTTATTACCGCAGGTTTTACTGTGAATTCAAGTATCAGGCACAGTGTCCCGTTACACAGCCGGCTGCGAACTTGTCCTCGCCTCGAATTCGGTACGTCGCCTTCATATCTCTAAAATTTAAACTAAATGAATTGCAATAACAACATAGCTATATCTGTGCAATCTGATTCAACATCATTCTTCGTGCATAATATGAAAGCACCTCACGGTGTAGTACTAGTTCATGATGAGCCCGGATGCTTCGAGGCATTTAGGCGATGTTATTTATTTCGGTTTCTCGAGAAGCGTCTCCTGATACCCATGCCCTCAGACTTCTCCGACGCATTGCGATAATGGCGCACTATCCGTTCAGACACTCGACGTATTACACGCGTGATGATGTCGAGTTTATCAGTGAGCTTCCGGTGTGCTGTCTTTTTGCTTTGATTGATTGATTATTCATTCGGGTTTGAATTTCCCAGCCGATGAACAGCCAAGAGGATATGTTGCAAGAAATGCAGACGTACGGTCGATACTATCACATGTATCCCACTTCTTCCTTCCAAGCATATCTTCAGTCTCCTAGCCCAACGAGACAAGATCGTATCTTGCGCACACTGAGTGTAAGCACACTACCGCCTTCATCATAGGAAAGCGGCGATAACATATCTCATCATAGAGGCTGAAAAGAAAGGTGAAACAAGGTCTGCGAATCTTGAAGAGAAAATTAGGGAGATAACCAGTGGGAAGGATTTGCTAAGAGTCATGTTCCTTTGCTAACTGTTTTTGTCCTTGACTGCAAGGATTAAAAACCAATATACTTGTGTGTGAGCTGAACTGGCTATTAAGTGTAGTTCCAACTTCCATGAGCTTTGACAGGCAATTTATTCCCGGAAGTGTAAACTAGGGGGACAGAGTCTGACAGAGGGTATTATGTCATATTGGTCATGAACTCACTTACGTCGGCACGGCTTCGGCTTCCCCCTTGATAATTTCAGGGCGGCCGATCCGGGGACCGGCGTAACTGTCCCTGCTTACGTAAGCTCTGTTCTTGCGCTCGAAACTCAGTTCGGTGGCAAAGCTTGGAAAAAAAAAATAGCAGCACTTGCCACTAGCCTTTGATTGCCTCCGTTTCTATTTTGCTCGTCATGATGTACATACGGCGGACTTATGTCTGGATCAGCCTCATGGAGAATTCATGATGGAACTAGCACACTTTCCTTACGGGCATATGTGCTTTTTTTCCCGACATCGATGATCTGGATCCGGCTCTTTAGTTCAGGCTCAGTTGAGTCCTTGGAGCTTTTTTTTTTTTTTGCCTGTTTTTCTCTTCTTTTCCTGTCCTTTGAACCCCAAGACGTGTCATGCATACCGCTCTACGCTCGCAGATCAAGACTTGTTAATTCGGTTTTAATTGTACTCAGCTCCACATACGAATTCGATACTAGGCGTCTAATCTAATTGGGTCTCCCGAGAAGCGGAGCCAAAAAGTAAGTACGTACTTATATATACACTGAATACTCCGCGTTCTCGTTCCTCTAATCGCAAGGCCCACTCTCTTTCAGCTTTTTCATCCACGACCCTCTTCAGGAGCTGAGCGCTGACGCGGACGGCTCAGTTAGGCTAATAGGGTCTTTCGAGTTCGTCGTATACAGACTCTTACCCCTAGCTCTTTATACCACTCCGAATATCTTCCCTTCGCTCCTTCGACCTTCACGACCTTTACACGCACCCCAGCACATCTACACGGTATATCTTACCACTTGTATACGACTAATATGCAACGTCCGTCCTTCCTTGTCAATGAAGAACCTTTGGAGTGAGTTGAAGTTTTCTCCTCATAAACTCTTTTCTGATACGTGCCTCACAAAGCGCGTTGTGCCACCATTTTAATGTTATGAAGGTCCCGTATCCGGAAGGGATACCTCTCCCAGCTTATTTTGACATGCCTATAATGAGAGATGCTCACATGCCTTCCCACGTACTCGCCTCATATCAGACGACTAACACGTCCGCTCCGCCTCTCATGGTACCGGTAGATGCTGGAATGTTCGGCAACGGCTTTCGGGTCGATTTGATACCGCTCCCTCCTCCAGGAAGCATCTCGCCTGTACCCACCACCCATCCGAGTTCCAGCATCCAAATAGTTTCACTTCCCGTTGTCCCTATTACAGTCCCCCATCTATCGTCATTCCCGCTTCTTCTCCTGTTCGGCCTAGGCCTCGAAAAGTACACCAATTTCCTTGCACTTCGCCTCCTACCACCCGAGGTCATCGAGGAATTTCCCAATGCAGCCGCGATGGCCCAGGTGATGTCGAGAATTGACGAGAACCAGTTCCAAATGTACTTCCGGTACAATCAAGGGGCTTGGAAGAATGTTCTCGCCCTCGGTATGCATGATACCTCTGTGGTGGAGCTCGTACGTACTGCTTGGAACGTCACTGCAGAGGCACGACGACTTCGACAACGTGCATGAACTTTGGCTGGTGAGGTGAACTAGACCCCATCCATTTCCCCGCCAAAAACGAACTCTGTGCCCTTGCGGATCGGCAACGACTGTTTTTTTCAAATGACAATTCATACGAATGTTTCTGCCATTGTTCCTCCTTTCCTTTATGCTGTCCTTTCTTTTGCAACAAGCTTTCCTTTGCATCTTACCTTATCTTCTTTCAAACTATATAATCGCCGTCTAGGTTTACATACTTTTCTACCCCTTGTGATCCATCCAAATCCTAAATTTTACATTCCTTCATTCGAATCATTGTACGTTCGCACTTCTTCCGATGTTTCCTCCGTGTTATCTCCGTGAACATCCTATTCGTCGCTATCATATTCGTCGCTTGACTATTGTTTTCTTGCACTACGTTGTAGTTGCAAACACCTTACTTTACATGAACTGTTGTCTGTCTACGACACTCCTCGCTAATGCAGTACTGATAATAATAATACGTCAAGACATCTGTGTTACTTGCATATAACCAGAGCCTGGACTATACGTATCACTATTGCAATTCCAGCTCAATTCTGTTGCTGGTTCATTTCATTACAGGAGGCACAACAAGTGATCTAAATGCGGTATTATCTCCCGCAGTACTTTCACCATATACGAGACCAGGAGAGCCAGTAGCTCAGTTGAATCTATGGTCCGAGGAAAGTGGACTGAATCGAAGAAAATCATGTTGTCTCCCAGGAATTGGGCTCCGAGAGATGCGCAGCCGCTTCTCGAATTCCTGGATGATGGTCTTGGATGACAGCGCGGGTCTTACTGCAGTGTAATTTCCTGGAACGTGGTCCAGAAGTGATTCTTCTGTCAACAAATTTGAGCTGTCAAAAGTGTGCAACATACAGGTGCATCTGACATGTTGAACCCGAGGCGACAGCATCTCAGGAAGGCGCACAGAAAGAAGGATTCGATCTAAGATATACTTCATAACGAAGTCGAGAAACGCCGCCTGGTCAAAAGTGATTGTGAGTAGTCCGAATGGTGCAAACACTACTTGCAGAACCCAACGGAACTTCAATGAAGTGACGCGAATTATACCGCACAAGAACTTTTAGTCGAAGGGAATGTGTGTAAAATTTGTCTCGGATACTTTACACGGAAAAAAAGGATAGCCGAATCGCTTTCAAAGTCAAGTACGAACAGAGAGAGATTGGCGAGAGATAGAATTTCATTTGAGACGTAGGCTAAGGATGGCATACACGCGAAGTTCAGACGGTAAGAGAATGAATTCTCTCGTCAAGGACACGTAAAGAACTGCGGCAACGACGCGACGGGAAATACACAATGTTAGTGCTAGACATCGGACAGGAGTTTCGCGGATTACATACAATTCAGACTGTGAGACTCCCAATACAGCCAAGGGTCACCACAGAGCACGAGGTCCTTGAACCGGGCTTGGTAGTAATCAGCCGTTGTTTCAAAAAAAATTGAAGCCAGAGAGTCTTGCAAAGAGATTCGTGATTAAGAATGCCGTAAAGATACTGGGAAAAAAGTCTTCTGAGCACCTCATAGTGGCGGAGATATGTCTACGAATCGCGATAGGGTGGCGTTGTGGTAATTGCATGCCTGAGGCTGATGAAGACCAGTAGACAGATATAGATAAATTGGGGGGAAAGGAATGAGGCGTAGGCGCGAATATCAGTGCCTTTTTTTGCTGGCGAGGACGAAGAGCGATGGGTGCCGATACCTTAAAAGTGTTTCAAGTTGACTATGTCATTTGGCGTGTGGCCCTTTGGCCATAAGACTATTCCACCGGCAGTGATAGAGGGACTTCTGAAGACCCTGGGGGTTTTGCATGAGATAGAAGTTCAAAAAAAAAAAGACCCAAAGGGTGGATTGAACACCACGGCAGGGGTGAGAGGTTTCCTGAAGATGAGGTCCAGTAGGCATATTCTTGTATCAACTTGGAGCAGACTAACTTGGAGCGCCTCTGAAAGTTACCGACCATGTTAAAACTCTCAGTGGGCTGAAGCACTAATTAGCGAGAGAAGCCGTGGTGAAGCCTACGCTAGTAGCTGACCATGCGAACCCGAGATTTCGTTTACGGCGAGTCCCACTGGCCAAGTGCAACAATACAGTCATTGTAGTGAAAGAATCACCAATCGAGTTCTTTGAAGCCCGGGATGTGGCTCTTGAGGAGCCTTGGAAGTCAGTCCTGACCGGAAAGAAAAGGGTAATTCGGAGCTCCCATTGGCTGCAAACGCTGAATCAGGAGATGTAGAAGCACAATATCGAATCGGAAGAACGTCCACTCTAAGCAGCGGGTATGCTCAGGATACAGGAACGCGTGCTGGGCGAAGCATAGGGTGTCCGAATGAAAGAATCGCAGTACGATGAGGTTGCAATAAGTGAATTGGCGCCCAGAGAGAGAAAAATTGGGCGGGAGAACGCCGGCCAACACGGTGACCTCAGTGACATCTCTATGAGAGTCAAAATCTTGAGTTCGGTAGGTCGAACCTGTGAGGAAACGTGTCGAAATCCGTGAAAAAAAATATCGAGCTCGTGATGTTTGACACTCGGACGATGTTGCATTTAACCGCGAACCGTTAGTGAGCAGAATAGTGGACCAGGGATACGCGAAGCGTGAATCTGATTGTGATAGCTGGTAAAACAAGAACCTATTTTCGTTGGTGATGCTTATGAATAAATACTGGTGAAGCCTCTTACAATCATTATTCGACAGATCGAGGCCACTGTCACCATCAACTATAAGTAGACTGACATGAGCTGGCATAGAAGAGAGCATTTGATGAGATCTTGCCAGCGGACAGGCTCTATAAGCGACCCCCAGTAATATTGCATTAGAGAAAGAAACTTGATCTTCTACCGGGCAAGAACCGCGATCGAATCCTGCGAGTACGAACGTAAGCAACCTGAATGCAGGACCCACAACAAAATTACCAGACTTTTCAAGGTACACTCACTGAGAAACAAGAGATCCGGCGACTGGTTTTATGATCAGGTAAACTGCAGCGGTTAGCCAAAAATATACTTACACAACACTCATATAAGTCGGAGTGGGCAATTGTCGTTCGCCATCGATATCGCCACCTTCTTGTGACTGTCCAAACAGGCTTCAATCCTCCTCAATTGGCACACCATGGTCCGCAGTCGGTCGAGTTGTCGGGCACGACAAACTAGCCTGATAGTTCGCATTGAAAGGTCCCAGCTCTAAGGTTCATGAAAAACTTCAGATCAGATGGATCCAATCGCTGCGGTACTCTGGAGGTTTGC
>JH814984.1:0-17745 GCA_000296255.1 Omphalotus olearius VT 653.13
CTATTTTCATTATTTTGCATGCAGCGCACTATTTATCATCCTTGTTCATTATTTCAGATTCCCTGGAAGTTTCATGACCTCCTATGGCTCTGTATGACAACTTTATAAAAACCCCTCTTTGCTTTTTAGGATTCCCTACAGCTTTATCATACGGAATTAGGTGTCCATTCAGTAGAGTAATTCCAATTTATTTTGTTGAAATCCCAACTCTACACCCCATTTTGATTGAAGGTTCAAAAGGTCATCTTTTTGATCGAGGTCCAAACCCTCAATCAAACATCGATCCTTAGGTCAAATTAACAAGTTTATAACCCTGTTAATTTTCTTTATCCGTTATTTTGGTCTTAAACATGTCTCAGACATTATTTGATTCCATCTGACTTTGTATTTGAAATTCAAACAGATGTATTTCCCAATGAATTATATGATGTAACAGGTGGCAAAATGACGAGTTCTCTTTTGAGTATGGGTGGGTTTGACTTGGTAGTGGATGGCCACCAAGTAACAATCATCATTTAAAACCAGTATTTGACCATAATACTTTGAAACAATCTGTACTGTAAGTTGTATCATATGCATTGTCGACTGTAGACGCTGTAAGTAAGACCTCAGTTGATAACGCAAACGACTCTCTATTACCTGTAGACACTGTAAGTAAGACTGTAGAATTGTAAGTACATGTGTAGATATATTAGAAAGAAGACAGACTCACCCTCAGTTGATAACACAAATGACTGAGGGTGCTAACATCGAAATATTGAATAAGTAAGAAAATATAAAATCAAATAAGTAAAAAGGGAGATCCCGCCTCCCTCAGACAGGCATAAACCAAAACGCTTGTACTCCTGTTGCTCGCTAACAGTAACTCGCCACACTTACATCTTTACTTCTCAACATTGACCTCCTCCACAGATCGTAGATGGAGTGGAGGAACACACGATTGACCATATAAAGGATGCTCGATGCCGTGGTCATGATTGGCAGTTTCTTCTCGGTTGGGTCAATGAGGGCCCGGAAGAAGATCATTGGTTGAAATTGTTGGAGATTGCAGATTGTGAGGCTCTTGACATGTGGATTCTTTCCAGCGGAGATGGACCAGACGCTCTCAAAGCAGAACTTCTCAGATCTGTTGAGTTCATTCCAGAATATTTTTTCTTTCCACTCTTGGATTTTTCTTTTTTTCAGCATTGTGCTTTGCGCTTTTAAGATGGTAGGGGTGTAAACACAATCACATGTTAAGACTAGATCCAACTATATAAACAATGGGTTAGTAGAAGTAGATTATCTTTTTCTTCTTGTCTTCTCCCTTCTTGTAGTCGACTACATTTCAGATCTCCTGAATAAGACACAGTTCACTCTCTCTTCTGCATTCCTAAGTGTTTCTCCTGAATGTAGGAGGTTTCCACTGTGACAACTGACTATGATCAGAACACCATATGACACTGTGGCTGGGGAGGACATTGACCTGGGATTGGTTGTCCGAGGTGGGATGGTCATCGGAATTGGAGCCAATATTGGAAACATTGTCAGGAACGGGGCTGGTGTGGATGGGAACAAGATTACTGCAAGCCGTGAATAAAGCGAGCAGAGAAATAGCAAAATGCATCTGTGGAGATAACATTCAGGCGTCCATCAATAAACAGGAAATAACATTGGAGACTGACAATTCAGGTGTATGAGTATTGATTTTTGGGTGATAGAGGATTGCTGACTGTAGAATGAAGTGAGTGTGTGAGTGACATTGATGAATGCGAGGGCAGAACATGTAAGCTCACCAGCCAGCGTTATGGAATCTGTACTTGAACCACCTCTCTTATATCATCCTTCTTTGGTAGCGGTGTTCTATTTTCAAATTGTAAAATCGGTGACCACTTAGCACGGCACTGCTCAAAATTTTTTGCTACATAACATCACAGGTCACCAGCCCCAAGCCAGTGCACTGGATGATCGATGACTTTCTGCAGGCAACCTGCAAGTAACTCCTGATGTTACACATGGAAAGAAGTACTGCCGACACTTGCCAGGCTGCAAGAGGGACAAGAGATTTCAGGGACATGGCCAGGGTAACCATTGTTGTCAAGTCATTGTGGTGACAATTAGTCATCTGCCCTGGTCCGCCGGTCCAGCTGAGAGCAATAGTGTAGGATGCATTGCGAAGGTCCAAGGAGTACACATAGAGGTAGAGGAAGGATGTTTCAGGAACATTGGAGGTGAGTTGGGGATTGTTCTGAGTAGTGCAAAAATAACGGGCAATATCAAATTTGAAGAACGGGAACAAGCTGTCAAAACGCAATGGAAGTTGTCATGAATACTTGCGCGAATCCAAAATACTTAGGGGAAAAGGTACAGGGCTTTGCATTCTGGTACACATTGTAGAAGCTGTGACTGGAAGTTGCGACCGAGCCCTTGACCCCACAGCGCTGTGATGAGTGTCGCTTGGCATTGCCCGTACCGGTACACTCTCGCAGCTCTCTGGCAGTGGCAGACTTGGGCGTTTAATACACAAAACATTTGCACAGCATGCGGCTGTATTCACGCGAAACGTGATATGATCACATCAAAGGTATTAAGCGAAAATTAAGCGAAAATGTCTAAAATAGTTTCTACCATCAGGGATTTCATGAAAAAATGCTATTACATTATAACCCTAGTTAAGTGATGGCATATTTGTTATGACCTGGCAGTAAAGGTTTATAAGGACTTATCAGGCCATATTAGGCCCACCTTTAGTTATAATGTAATAGCAGTTTTTCACGAAATCCCTGATGACAATGTGCATTCCGCTTGCGAAATGCAAAGCCCTGTAACCAGATGAACGAGATAGGCGATCTCGTCTGTGAAGCCATAGATGAGCCGTGAGACACCGTGAGACACCGGATCGAGCCTTTTTTGCAGTAGACATAAAAAATATTGTTATCAAAAAGATTGATCATCTTGATTTATCAGACATCTTGGGACACAAAACTTCGTTATATCTGTATATCTACTCAGAGGAGTAGCAAACATATGGGAACTGTGTTGAAACTAGATGGAGACAGGGCCTTGCCGGATGCATAAGTGTATGATTTCAATCTCCCGAACGAAACTTTGAAGAAACTTACGAGTATGAGACGCCTATTTCCTCTTCACGAAAACTTTATCACATATCCCTCTTCGTAAATACCAATGGCAGACGAGCAGGCCTAGAAGAACCCTCAAAAGTCAACCATTTGAAAGTACATAGGAAGGAATGAAATTGGTCTCCTCACGTAAGTGTAATTGCATAAACCGCCTCCAACACTCGTTTTCTTCTCTCCTCAAACGTCTCCTCCTTGAATTCAGATGCGTCTAAGATGCTGACTTTATACTGCTTCACGATCATCGTGATCATTGCGATGTTCTCGATTTCAGCAAATCTAGTGTTTTATTGAGCGGGTGAAAGGCGATTTAGAGGATGGGTGATTTGACTGACCTTTTACCAATGCAAGATCGAGCACCTGAGGATATTGATGTTTTCAGAAACTCGGAAGAATAATATTACAGTGGGAACACATACCAGAACTGAAAGGGATGAACGCATCACGCGGCCAATCGACTAAGAATCTCGATGGTTTGAATTCGAAAGGATCAGACCAATATCGTGCTGTAGAACAAATCAGTAAGCATATCAGGCTTTGCAATGCAGTGATTTGCTTACGATTATAGTGAACGCCAGTCGGCTGAAGGACAATCTGTGTTCCCTTCGGTACAGGAATTGTGAGGCGGTCACCGATAACGTTGGTGATTGTGAAAGACGTGTCCTCGGCACTGTACTTTGGAATTCCTACTGCCTGCTTAATATCATCAGACTCGGAATGAGAATTGTCGTGGAGGATTAGAAGCCTACGGAAGGGAAGAGTCGAAGGGTTTCGTTGAATACCCTAGACTCGAAGAAAGAGAATTCAACGTCAGTAATGGGAAATTGAACACAAAGAGGAAGGGATATTAACGCCATTGCTCTTGTCAAGGAAGGAAGATCTTCATAAGTCTGAATTTCCATACGGTAGTATCACACAACCCCACCAGTGAATAATTTATAGTCTTACCGGAATCCTGTTCGGACACACATCCCGTATCTGGATCCACAGCTTCTCCTGTTCGTCCGGATACAACGCTAGCAATCCAAGCATAAACGCAAGCGTATGAGCTGATGTCTGGTTGAAAAAACTTATATTTGAGTCTAGATTCGTGCAAGGTGCAAACAATATCTTTACCTCGTGTCCAGCTAAGAGAAACACAAATATATTGCCTTAAACAAGCCAAAAAAGCCATTTCAGCGCTCGAGCAATACCAATCATTAGGATTTGTTCACCAATTAGCTGCGAATCATCCAACTTGTTACTTTTGTCCTCGTCTTCATTCGCAGCGAGCAGGTTGCTAAACAGATCAGATCTTTCACTAGTCCAACTTGTTGATCTGCGTTCGAGAATCATCTCTTGGAGATACATCTGCGCGCCTCTTGAGTGTGCTCTGACAGATTCGGAAAGAGAGTAGGGAAAAAAAGTACCTTTAGCTCGTCAAACGCTTTTCGTGTCGTCCTCAGACGTTGCGTTATTCCGGGAACCCAGTCAGGTACAGCAACTTTCAGGAACGTTTCTTTCGAGACGACTTGAAATGTTTCTCCAAACGTCATTTCATGGCCCTTTGCGGCAGAGTCAAGATGTATCCAAGGAATGTGCTTTCCAAAACCTGCAGTGCATAATTGCCCTGGTCAGTGTGGCACCTTGCGATAGATATATTCTTACCCGCCGCAGATATGACACGCAGCCCGAGCTGACAAAAGTATTTTCCATGAATGTATGAGAGGGGGAAAGCAGAAGGGTACGATGAGACTTCATACCTCGATTGCATATGACGAAAAGTCATCAACAATAATTTCTCGACGTTCTTTCTCAAACACTTCATTAAATAACCCAGATACAGTTCGGATGCTTTCCTCCCATACAAGCCGATTGTTTCGCTGGATTGAAGAATCGAAACCAAGCAAGAGTAAGGTGTGGTTCTGAATGAGGTGTTTGGTTACTTATGTAGAGATTGAATGCGCTCACTTCTGAGAATGCCGGAGAGGATATCTTTCGATACATTTTCCATTCTTCTCCTTCGGTAACGACAATGTTTCGACCGAAGAAGGCGAGTGGTTCGTACTGTTCAGTAGGCTTGGGGAATCGTGCGCGATTGGCACAAATTTCCTGTTGTAGTACCGTCTTAATGCAGGCTAAGAAAAAGGGTGTAGATATCGTGATACCTTGATTATTGCTGGATCGGAGATAAGGAGCGTGGTGCGGACAGATGGCCACAATGATAACTTGAAGAAGAAGAAAGGATGAGAAAGTGTAGGCATAAGAACTTTGATCATAGCACTTACCGCAGCGCTGATATCCCATCCGTTTTTGTAGACTTGTGGTATGAATGAGTGACGCCACATATGAGACACGAGCAGACTTACACTCGCGCTTTTTAAGCCAGAATTGGAATTGGCCGAGTACAAACCTCGAGCTGTGGCCAAATATGCTCGCGAATGGACTTTCATTGGCTAATAGGGTGATTGGACCGAGAATCTGCTTGAGGCTACTCGTAATGTTGATGATGATATAGAGTAAATAAAATCAAACATGTCACTCACCTTTCCGTCTTTTTGGCTCGATTGTACTCAGTGTAAAGTCGTGCGAGGCATACCAGCGCTATGGATATGCTTATAGCTGAGAACGCTTGAAGATACATTTGGAGATGAAAGTGAATTCCTACAGTGGTGGAGCAAAGGAGGAGGAAAAGTCGAAGAATCAAGAGCGCCACAACTGACGTGTTCTATTATATTACCGATATCCGGCCATAAAATGAAGTAATTCCGTCGAATTAGGAACCGGGGTCCGGAGCGCCTAGGCTATATACCTCAGAGTGCACGTCCTTCGTACCCAACGCCTGAAAGGAATGTGAATGAATAGATTTTGACATCCTCCAATACACTGCAATGCAGTTCACTATAATAGTAATAGTATCGATAACTACCCCCTCGATAACCTCCCACCACTCACATCAACCAACTCGGTAGGAAAAGGCCCTGCACCGACTCTAGTCGTATAAGCCTTAACAACAACCCACAGTCTTCCCTATCACCTTTAGTGGAATTCCCAACCTGGAGCATACACCTCCGATACCTGTACTAGACGATGTGACGTAGGGATACGTTCCGTAATCGGTGTCGAGCATTAGGGCATTGGCACCATCGACTAGGATATGTTTGTTTGAGGCGAGGGCGGTGTGGAAGTACGTTACAGTGTCGATTACGCACGGTTTGAGGCGGGCTGATAGGGTCTTTGGAGGGGAGTCAGGGGGGAGTGACGGGGAGAGGGAGAAGGAGACGTACTTTGTATCGCTGAATCTCGCCCTCAGTATCATATAGATCAGAGGCTTTACCAGAGTACGCTGGACCGATTCCTTTCTTCGTTGTTCCGAAAAACCAGTCACTAATTAGCCCTGCGGTGGTGGCGGTGAACGTGATAAAGGAGAAGAGAACCAACACACCTAAACCCGCCAAGCTCAACCTCCTTCAACCCATCCACAATCTGATGAAAATCAAAAACAAGCTGAGCCCTATCCGGAACGAACAGTCTATCCCTACACTCCAGCCCTTGCCTCTCCAGTTCCTCAATCTCTTCAAAAAACGAAGGAACATGAACGACAACATCAGACCCGATAACACCAACACATCTCGGGTTGACCAACCCACTTGGGAGTAAATGAAACACATATGTCTTTTACCTCCTTCAGATGTGGGAGAAGGAACGACCGACAATAGTGTGGACTGGCGTTGTTACCTCCCGCACAAAGAGCACAGATTTCGGCTTCGGCAGCGAAAACATCGACTAGTTTGCCTTTGCCTTCGTCGCCCCATTGTGAGCCTAGTACGACTTGGACTAAGAGGGTATGTCAGTGCGTTGGTGTGTGTGAGAGTAGGTAGGGGGGAACATTACCGCTAATAGCGCCAGAACCTGTCGTCGTCGTCGTCGCAGAAAGCAAAAATTCAAAAATTTTATCACAATCTCATCCCGATCAGATCCGGCTTCAGCTTTTTCTGCTTCCGGCTACCCTGCCGGTCGGCCGCGCAATAGGGTGTTTCCGCACGGACGCGCTGGTCTTGGAGTCTGAGAACAGAGACCAACGAGACTTTTTGCTGCTGGAAGACTCCGAGCTTTGGTGACCCGCATAGAAACCATCTTGCAAAAAAAGAAAGACGACAACGACGATGAAGATGTACCCCGCCTCGACGGGTAAAGAAACTCCGGTTCTCGTCGCTTCCTTCGTCGACGCAGGGAGATAGTTGGCGTAGAGCGCCCGCTATATCATTTGTTCGTGCTTGCTACATAGAATCCTCAGGATGAAGTTTGAACTGACAGGACGAATTTGGGGCGCCTTTCAGAGAAAACTACATTCCAATTTCAAAAAGCCTCCTCCGAGTCCTACTAATACTATACCAGATGTACAGTACCACGTGACCGGCAATTTGCCGCCAGTCGCCCGCCTCTTTTCACCCACCTCTGTTCACCCAAATATCTATTCAACTTTGAGACTTCAAGTCGATATTTACGATCCTCTCCTACGATTTCGAACATCTATACGAACTCTGCGATGGCAATTATGCGATCAATCTACTCTGAGGATGTGCTGAAGTCCAATAATACCGTGACAACTTTCGCGGCGCTACATCAGCATCACCATTCACAACAAGAGGAAGATGCAATGGTTAAGCTCGTTCAGACGTGGTTGGAACACTGTTCCTCCCCAGTCAGTCTCTGCTTCCAGGCTCTATTGATCATTGTCTCACTCTCTGGCGTTTAGCTGACAGTCTCGCCCAACTCAGGCCTGAACGCCAAGCTCAGCGGTAGCCAAGCACCTGCCGAGTTGATACTGCGTTTGCGAGGATTCTGAACATTTGTGGAGCACCTGAGATGGCTCGCATTGAAAGAGATGGAGTCAAACGTGGATTCACGTCACGTCCACGGGAAGAGGCTGCTCATTGTGGTGAATGCATCATTTTAGATTTCAGCTATCGAGAAGGCGAGGCTTGTATTCAGCTTCTAGAAGTCGTCACGGATGGAGAGTGTAACTGGTGTTAGCAGCGGACACGTATTCCCAAAACAAATGAGATTGTGTCTGTTCAATCATATGTAAGTCGTCCGCTAATCATTGAATTGATAAATTGTCTCTGAACCTTTAACGGTCCAAGTTCCCACTATATGTTGATCAACTCTACGTTCTCCAAAAGCAACAGTATAAAACGAATGAAGACTAATTTTCTCATGGAGAAAGAAGATTGGAAATGCTACTTTCCTCGCTCTCCGCTCTTCTTGGGATACTCCCATTCACGGTAGGTGGCCCGGGCGAAGTCCCCGTTGTGGACGGTGTAATAGGGGGCGTCGGCAATCCCAATATCGTGACATCTCGCGCGCTGACCAAAGACTCTGACCAAGACTACCACAACCCCAGGCAAACTTCGCGTGAAGGAAAACTCTGGAGTCTGTGGTACATTTTTATCCTTCAGCATTACTTTCTCAATGCTGATTTCTCAATGTGAATTTGTAGAAACTACCCCAGGTGTCTATCAAGCATCTGGATATGGTGACCTTGCATCGAACAAGAGTATCTTGTACATAACCTCCGATTCGCCTCGATTTGTCCCCCTCTTTTGATATTTTCGTCACCTTAGTTTCTGGTACTTCGCCGCGCGAGAGAATAATGATACTGCACCTCTAGCTCTATGGTTCAACGGCGGTGTAGGTTCCTCTCGTTCTTTTCCCCGTGTCCCACAACTTATAATTCTCCTTCAACCCGTTCTCAGCCTGGTAGTTCCAGTATGATCGGCCTATTCCAAGAGCTTGGTCCTTGCCGAATCAACAACGACAGTTCCTCCATCTCTCTCAACCCATACTCATGGAACAACAACGTCAACATGCTCTTCATTGATCAACCCGTTGGCGTAGGTTTCTCACATGGAACCTTGGACGTCGGAACCTCTCAAGAAGCCGCAGAGGATATCTGGAAATTCTTGCAGATCTTCCTTTCGGACAGCAGGTTCAAAGGTTTACAGAAGAATGATCTGGCAATTTGGACTGAATCGTGCGTTTTCGTTAACGTTCCATCCGTCATCTAGTTAATGTTAATGCATCTGGCTGTTAGGTACGGTGGACATTACGGCCCGACGTTTGCTGCGTTAGTTTCTTTTCTGTCTTTCAAGTCCTCATGTCAAGATACGTTTTTCTCCAGACACTTTCTTTCTCAAAACGAAGCCATCGAAGCAGGAAAGGTTCATGGAATTTCTCTCAATTTGAAGGTTTTGGGAGTTGGTAATGGAATGACTGTAAGCCGCGCTCTTCATCGGCTGATACTCAGTACTCAACTCAACTTTCGCACCCATCGCAGGATCCTCTCGTTCAATACCAAGGATACATCACCTATGCCGGGTCTAATCCCTACCACCCACTCGTTTCTGAATCCGTCATCGCCGAAGCCAACAACTCTTGGCTTCTGCCTGGTGGTTGCAAGGGCCAGGTATATTCATATCCCTACGACAACCCATGGACACAATCTTATCATTGTCAGATTACTACGTGCTACAACGACGGCCCAGACCACGTTTGTTCTTCAGCACAATCGTTTTGTAATGACAATATCATTACACCTCTCATTGGTGATTGGGATGTAAGTTCGGTTTCTCCCTATTTATTACGATGTAGGAGATGTTCATTCTCATGCGGTACCCTCTTCCCTCTTCCCTCTTCCTCCCTCCCCCGCTCGTTACGGCGCGTCGCGTATTAGATCTACTACGTCCCGGTTGAGAACCCAGACCCTTATCCTCCCGACCTCACGGATTACCTCCGTTCAATATCTTCTCAAATCGGTGCAGAGTCCGAATGGCAATTAACAAATTTGGACGTGTACAGTAATTTTGCTGCAACTGGTGAGTTGACACTCTTTTTGTCCCGGTAGAAATGACATTGAGAGTATTTGCTAGGTGATTGGATGAGAAATTCACGCCCTAATCTAGAAAGGGTTATTAATGCAGGGGTATGTTGATAACTTGAACTTTACGTGAGGGTGTAGGTTTGTGGTTTTGGTTGTTAATGGAATTTACAGGTTCGTGTGCTCGTCTACGACGGTGACGCTGTGAGTCCCCCCCCCCTCCTCCCCTTGATTATCATCTCGATTGACGATACTGAAAACGATTCGCACGTTCATAGGACTTTATTCTCAACTTTAACGGCGTTGAAGCTTTGGTATGTCCTACAACCCCCCACCTCTCCTTCGAAAAAGTACAATCCAAAGATTTTTCCTATGTAGGTCGACGCCCTCGACATGAAATTCACCTCGGTACTCAAAGAGCAATTTTTCACGCCTTACACCGTCGATGGTCAACTCGCAGGTCAATACAAAAACGCAGGAACATTCTCGTATGTGAGGATTTATGGTGCAGGTCATGAAGTTCCCGCATACAGAGTACGTGGTGTTATTACTTCAACTACTCTTGTATTGTCCACTCATGATTCTCCTCCCGTGGTGTTCATACACTGTTATCTAGTTTGGTGACCTTGCATATGGACAAGCGGCGTTCCAGATGTTTTCGCAGGTTATGGCTATTCAGCCGTTGTCTTCGACTTGAGCGCAGGCTGGAAAGGACCATTGTTCGCTATTAGAATTGAATTGAAATGTATGTTGTGGGGTACGCGTGTACATGGCTGCATGTTCGTACGTCGTGTATATATTCGATTCCAATCTTTTCGTAACACACATCTTGTCCTGTTTTTTTTTCTACCTCCACAGTGGTACGTTACCTTTCTCCACCTTATATACCTCCATCCTCCATTCTCTGACACATGGGCTCTAACGTTGAACAGGCGAGGGGGAGAGGTAGGGAAGAATGATGCAGAAGCAGTCCACAGCTTCGCAGGTTTGGGGTGGGAGAGCAGGGAGAAGCGTCGGTACACAACGTCAAGTATGTCGGTCGTCAAAACAACGAACGAAAACTGAATAAAACGAATTACAGTTAAACGCCGTACTCAGAGAAAGAACATCCGACGTACCCTGGCGATCCCATCCCTCCTTGCCTCTCTATGTTGTCACGGTATCCCAAAACGAAGAGTGTTCCACCAACGAGCGACGATGTGATTGAAATTCCTGCTAGTCCCTTCTGCGAGCAAATCTGGGGAAAAACATTAAGAGCGTTTTTCAAGTGGAATGAAAGTACCCCCTCACGTTCGAACTATACCCTCGTTCGATGGTCATAGACGCGATAACAAGCAAAAGATACGCAAAACGGATCTCTTAACGAAACTGCAGTAGGATTGAGTAAATCTGTTACAAAAAAAAAACACAAGAAACAATTTACCAGGAGCGTTTCAATAGGACTGAGCATTTTGAAATGTCTACCGAATTGGCAGATGAAGCGTATGGAGGAGCGGTGAAAAAAAGACCACAACTATTCAAGTAGGAAATGATGCGAGGTTGCGGCTTATACGCCAGGTAGTCACTAGTAAAGGCTTGCAACCAGGCTATCATGTACAACGTGAGTGCAACAATCCATGACTCAAAAATGCAGTGCACTCACAAGCCATTGAGAAACCTATCTTTCAAGACGCGAGCCACGGGGTATTGAGCGGGAGCTGGTCGACGTGAGCTTGGAAGAAGGGTCGCGGAGTTGACGCTCATATAGCTAGCAGAAAGTAGAGCAATCGCTTCAGCTAGAGGTCGACGTCTATTGCCAAAATCATAAACGTGGTCCACATATCTTTCTCAACAAAAAATGGCTCACCATGTTGTGACTAAGAAGCGTGGTCTTGCTTTGGTGACTGCACGAATTACGCAGAGCACCATCGTTGAGTCGAAAAGGCAGCGTATGGAGAAGTTCCATGATTCGTACATAGACAAAAAAGCAGAGAAAGAAAAAGCCAGAACGTTCAGAGCAATCAATCACTGGCGCCTGCCCTTGACCTGCCCTTGACCTGCCCTAAACCTCCCCGGGGCCGCTGCGCGCCAATTCCAATACTCATAACAAGGACTTGTTCATAATTTCTCCCAATGTCAGTACAGCATGGTTCATTCAAATCTCTAGAAACTTTTGCTTAAAAGCCAAAATTGCAGGTTCCTTGTTCAATGTAACCCTGTTTATCGCATCACTGTTTCTCTTGTAGCGGCGAAAGCAGACCTATGTTTCATCGTAGCCGACATTGAATAAGACAGAAATGCTGGAAAGAGCAGGTCCACGCAATATATGTATATATATATGCTGGGTCTATGCCGTCTAGTTCTTGCTTCAAGCCTGCGAACGTCATTGCACGAGAGTTATGCGTATATTCGGTTAGGCCCTTGGTGCGTTCTATTTCCTTCTCGTACTTCCGAGTCGCTCAAATATTCCGTCACGCTGCAAAGTTTGTGATTGTAGTGTCCCCGCTCTCAGGCTGGATCATTCATAAAATAAAACACAGCTGCTCTCGATACATGTATCCGTCCACTACGAATCAGCACCCCTGTTTTACAGCAAAGTCGTCCTGCCCGAGATGAACACTGGTATGCGGACCTCAGGTTCAAATGTCAATGTAGGGACACTCTTCAAACTCTAGGTAAGGTACACCCCATAGAACAACTGTGTGAACTAAAGCGCTTAGAAGATGAAAACACCTTTTGGCACTCAGGGCATCCCCACTCAGGTATCACCCCATGTTGTCGCATTTCATGCCTCAGCCTGTCATGTTTACGCGTGAAAGTCTCCACACAGACATTGCATGGGAAGTGACGACCATTGCGGGGATTTCCATTATTAGAACGTTTACGTCCCGAAAGGCCAATTCGGTGTGATCTTGCTTGCCATCCAATCCGGTTATTACTTGTCTTCTTAGGTCGTTTCACACTCCCGCTGGACGAGCAAGTACTGGACAATGATGGGGATGTTGTGCTCACGCCTTCTGTACTAGATAGTATCGAAGGATTTTGCGGTGTTGCCCCAATCATTGGTGTGCTTTTATCCGTGTTGTGTCTCTCAGATGGGTCATTCTGTTGTGGAGGGTGGTGTTGAGGGGGAGAATCTGTAAACGAACGAAATCTCGCACTGGCCTTTCTCACATTCGCTCTTGAGAGGACTCACCAATGACAGACATAAGTATCTCTATACTTGCATGAAGCCTTGTCTCGTCCAGTTGTTCAACACCATTGCTTCCACCGCCTGCATTCTCAGTCGAAATATCTGAGAGAAAGGCAAGCTCGAGATTGTCGAACGTATCATCTATATCCATTGAATCTAGCAAGGTCAATCTGAAGTTGTACCATGGAAGTACCTGAATACAGTACATACGTTGCTCGGGTATAGACAATGCAAACTGCAACTGAGCGGCTTTCCATTGATTATCCAGATCCATTTCGCTAAAGCCTAACACTGAATTTATTCCGTCAGGTTCGGCCTCTTCAGCTGAACCCGCATCACAAGAAGTGGCAGGAAGATTGCTGCTACACGCCAGAATTGCGTCGAAAGTTTCTGACATGATAAAGTTCGGAGGTATGTTCTCGAGAGGATCAAGTCCAGTCGATGGCAGATTATTGAGGTTTGTATTCACACTCGATTTGCCTCCGAGTCCGTTCGCCGGGTGACTGGAATCTGCACATGGAGAACCGTCTACATGATTTTCGGTCTCCCGCTAAGAAGCAAACGTGAGGATAGGGGCCACAGAAGGGCGTATTGTACGCACTTGAGATTGCCTCGTGATCTCTGCGCCCTGAGCTGCAGATGTCGATGAACCCTTGACTCCCCCTAAGAAGTCCGCGTATATTCTAAAGTTACTCGTAGTGTCGCAGTTCTGGTGATAATCCATTTGCAGGGATACAGACACAGAACTTAAAGCCCTCATGTCCGCCTCGGATATGGAAGCGGGAGTAAAGGTCCGTGGCTCAAAGACAAAACGAGGCTGATTTGGGTCAGTGTAGTCACAACAGAGACAGAATCGCTGGAGGTGTTCGAGTGATAGGGAGAGCAGCATGATCGCGAGTGAAGACACTCACAGTCGATGAGCAGTAGCTGAGGGCTTTTATGAACCTTCGTATCTTTTAACGTCAACGATGAAAGGTCTTAAAAATGATTAAAGGACTCACGATACAAGCAAAAAACAAAAAAAAAAAAAAGGTGCGCGCGCACTATTCCCCTGGTCTACGAGTACGCTGGCTTGAGGAAGACAGGTTGGAGTCAAATCTCATTCCATCTCCCTTCTCCAACTACAATATATCAAATTAGGGATATAAATAAGAAGCAGTAGATCAGTCTGCGCGTATACTTACCTACATAGCCAGATATCGCTTTTCCGCTGAGAACTCCAAAAATTCCTGAAGTAACACTAGAAGCATCGACTCACTAGTATCACCTTTTTCTTAATCTCCCGCAGGTCTCCTGTAAGCAGACGAAAGTAGGACGATAGTCGATCCAATCTAACCCTTTGTCTGACCCAATCTGGCCAAATTCACCATAAGTTCACCATACACCGGCAGCACGCGTAACGTCCAGCCATCGCTCGCCAACGAGACGCGAGGAGACGCGAGGAGGATCGACTATGAGTGCATCAGCGAAATTGCACAAACTGTGTAAATGGAAAGGACCGTCTGTATTACTAAGCAGCAACTTGAAACTCAGCTTCAGTTTCCGAGCGAGCAAAAATTTACAACGCAACTGAGCCCTGTTCGAGTCTACAGGCGTCTGCACTTGTGTAATGTTCTGCCAACAACTTCTCAAACAAGTTCCAGAAGAGAGGAGTGCTAGTGAATACGCACTTATCATGCTTCTGATAAGACGGAGACTATTGCCTAGCCGCCTTCGTGCCGTCAGAGTCTTGGAAGGGACGGGTACATAACTTTGACCGTGTTATGTATGTATTTCTCCTTGATTTCATATTGTCGCATATTTCACCAAATTTCAGCGGTACCGATGAATCAATCACATTCAGCCCCAACTTTCAGAAAAATGTTTTATGACAACCGATAATACGTATCACATGGTGGACGAAATACTCCGGTTGGCTTTGCCCGGGATAGGGTCATGCGCGAACAGAAACAAGTTCCTACCGACGTAAGTGCACCGTTTATCTCCCAGTTCACATAGTTCCAGGATCTTGCGCTCTATCCCAGCGATGCGGTCCGGGAGAACTCGTATCTCTAGCGCTTCACACTTACGTTTGGTCGGCGAAAGGAAGATGACCTGAAGTGTGATCGCGTTGAAATCGCCATATGGGCATGCACATGTATCGCCTATCGCATGCGCAACTGCGTCTCCAAAAGGTACTTCCAGATATTCTAATGATATTGATTAGACAAACGTCCACTTGCTCGACGACCACAATGACTACCCTACCCACAAGGATGGGTCATGCGTAACCTGCAATTGACAGTGCTTCGCTACACGTTCATCAATTCTATTTACGTCCTCCCAAGGCGATATATAATGTGGGACGTGGATAATGGCGATGAGGATAGGTATCTGTTCGCTCGATAGAGAAACAGATCGGAGATGATACTTTCGTCGCTCTCTTTGTTATTTGTGGTACTCCCGCTCGCGTTAGGAGGTCAAGTCCCCATTGTCGACGGTGTACTAGGAGGCGTACGCAATACCACCGATACGTCTCGTGGGGCTATCAAACCCGCGACTCTGACTACGGCCGCGACTACCCCAGGCAAACTTCGCGTGACAGAAAACTCTGGAGTTTGTGGTATGTTCCCTCATGTTTGCGCTACTACATATATGCCGAGGCTTATATCTAGATCATTAGAGACCACCCCGGGTGTCTTTCAGGCATCAGGCTATGGCGATTTAACCTCGACCGAGAGTATTTTGTACGTCAATTTCCCCCTCAAACTCACTTCTATTTGTTGTTGATATTTCGTTGGTTAGTTTCTGGTACTTCTCTGCGCGCGAGAACAATGATACAGCACCTCTAGCTCTATGGTTCAACGGGGGCGTAAGTTCTTCCTTTACTTCCTTTCCTCATATCCCTCCAACTAATAATTCTCGATTCTCCAGCCGGGTAGTTCCAGCATGCTCGGCCTATTTCAGGAACTTGGTCCTTGCCGAATTAGCAACGACAGCTCATCTGTCTCTCTCAACCCATACTCATGGAACAACAACGCCAACATGCTCTTCATCGATCAACCCGTTGGCGTAGGATTCTCACATGGAACATTGGACGTCGGAACGTCTCAGGAGGCTGCAGAAGACATCTGGACGTTCTTACAGATCTTCCTTTCAGATAGCAGATTCACAAGTTTACAAAAGAGAGATTTAGCAATCTGGACTGAATCGTGAGTTTTACCATCGACGTGGCCGGTCTCCTTCGTCTTCTTAATATCTAGCTGGTTAGATATGGTGGACATTACGGACCGACGTTTGCTGCGTGAGTATTGAACATTGAACTACTACTTCTTTCTTTCAGGGCGCACTGATGTGTCCACCGTGGCTTCTGTAGATACTTCCTTTCTCAGAATGCGGCTATTGAAGCAGGAACGGTCTCGGGAATTCCTCTGAACCTGAAAGTCCTGGGTGTTGGCGACGGACTAACCGTAATTAATCTCCCGTCTTGATCGATTAATAACCCGTCCTCACAACCCATATGATATATCACCCGTCGCAGGACCCGCTCAATCAATATCAAGGATACATTACCTACGCTGGGTCGAATTCCTATCACCCGCTCGTTTCAACATCTACCATTACTCGAGCGAATTCTTCTTGGCTTTCTTCAAGTGGTTGCAAAGCGCAGGTATATACATATATTCTATCTCTATATCAAACGGACCCCCCACGACTAAATTACATTCGTTTATCATCAGATTACAGCTTGCAATAACGGCGGCTCCAACTCCGTTTGTTCTAAAGCGCAATCGTTTTGCAATAACGATATTCTTTCTCCTCTAGCTGGCAATTGGGATGTAAGCAAGCAATTTTGTTCCATCTGTCAATTCTGATTGCGTTAACCAACAAGGTGTACTACGTTCCGGTTGAAAATCCTGACCCTTATCCTCCCGACCTCACGAATTACCTAAGTTCAATTGCTTCCAAGATCGGTGCAGAGTCGGAATGGCAAGAGACGAATGATAATGTATACGACAATTTCGCTTCCACTGGTAAGTGATACAATGATAAAGCGTCGAAGACTTACTGAGAGTATTAATCTACAGGTGATTGGATGAGAAACTCGCGCCCCGATCTAGAAACTGTGATAAATGCAGGGGTACGTCTATAATCCAAGTTTTCCCCCACGGTATATTCTGATGGATCTCTTACTTATTTGTCCAAATGGGAATGGGATCTACAGGTTCGCGTGGTCGTTTACGACGGTGACGCCGTGAGTTCCGTCTCCGTCTACGAAATCGATTAAACACAATGAACTAAAAATGGATGATATCCTCTTATCTCTCATTTACAGGACTATATTCTTAACTTTGACGGTGTTGAAGCTATGGTATCGTACAACCCTTCCCAAATTTTCCGTTTACCATTTATTTACATAACCAACCCCCAAACGTTTCTCTGGGTTAGGTGAACGCCCTCGACATGCAATTCACTTCAATCCTCAAACAACAATCTTTCACAACTCTCACCGTCAATGGCCAAACTACAGGTCAATTCAAGAACGCAGGAACATTCTCGTATGTTCGTATCTACGGTGCTGGTCATGAAGTTCCAGCATACAAAGTACGTTACCGCCC